>JADRCH010000126.1:5957379-6029483 GCA_019843965.1 Rhynchomys soricoides | reverse complement strand
AGAGAGAGAGAGAGAGAGAGAGAGAGAGAGAGAGAGAGAGAGAGAGAAGGTGCACCTGGATCTGGACCAAACTGCACAGGAGGGAGAACCATAAAGAATAAGGTCAGATAAGAGAGAAAATCAGACCACAGTGAACCATCTGAGCCACCAATGGATGAGGATTTTCTTCTGAATAAAGCAATAATAGACAAAGTCAAAGAATAAGAAGGAATGGCTCATAGAAAGTAGAAACACAGAGCATTGTGTACTGAAAATAGGCTGCATGGGGTAGAATGGAAGAGAAGGCCACATAGAAACTTTCATTAGAACTATACTTCATAGTGAATAATGCTAGTCTCAGAAAACACAGGAAGCAAAACAAAAGGCCTAGTACCAGGTATCAGATATCTCCCTTCAAGTTTTTGGTTAGGGATGACCACACGAACTCCAAAACAATGCAAGCTATTGTCAATTTTTTTGTAGGTGACCACCAGCATTTCATGGTTATTTGGAGCCTGGTTTTGTCCCTCACCTTACTTCATCTCCTACAGTTCTCTGTTCTGCACAGTGTGAACTTGATGGCAAGAGCTTATTGGTGAAGATGCCACACACATCAGTTAAAACATATAGGGAAATTACGTTTGTTCAGACTAGGAATACTTCTCCATGTTGGCTGGCTTTAATAGTACTGGGAGACACTATGCAGGAGTTGGAGCAAAATGTCATCAACAATCTTACCCATTTTATGAAGACTGTGAATTACATTAATGAAAAATATGGCCAGATAGGTCCACCAGTCCAACAGGGGCATACACATTATGAGATTACCAACCAGTTTCTGATTAGATTTCAGGCTTGATTCACAAAAGAAAATACATGTCTAGCACTGTAAATCTGGCTTAGGATGCAATGGTTGAGGAAGTCCAAGACATGATTCTACTACTATTATGTTCCTAAGTGCACATAGTACCAAGCTTCTCTGTAGATCTGTGAGTCTATAACCATAGATTAGTAGAGCTCTGAACTAAAAATGGCAGAAACAATAGTAAATAAAATAGGGTCTGCGGACCTTGTCTACTGAGAGGCTCAGAAAACAATTCAGTCACACACGCACACGCACGCACGCATGCGCATGCGCACACGCACACACACATCTGCAATAGGCTAGGTTATTTCATCTCTTGGCTCTCAGTTGGTAGAGCTGTATGGAGACATTTAGGTGATGTGGCTTTGCTGGAGAAAGTATGTCCCTGGATGAAGGTCTTGGGAGTTTAAGGTCTCATTATGCTTTGCCCCATTGTCTCTAATTTCTGCTTGCATTTGAAGACATGACTTTCAGCTTCATACCCTGGTTACCCTGCCTGCCACTTGCTTCTAGGATGTCTGCCAGGATAAGCTCATCCCTCTGGAACCAAAAAGCAAAATAAAGATTTTTTTTTTAAATATAAGTCATCTTGGTCATGGTGTTTGATCATAACAATGGCAAAGTAACTAATGCAAAACATTACTGTCATGGAGACAAAGAATAATAGAAGACAGAAGCATTACAGGAATCGGTAGCTTTATCAGATTGTTTTAGGCCCTGAAGAAGTCCAAGGTAAGGCTTTAAAAATGGTATAAACCCAGAACTACTGTTGTTGTGAAGTGACTCTTGGGCATTTCAAACTTTTGGGCTAATAACCTCTTAACAGTGAGTACATATCATGTTCATTCTTTTGTGACTAAGTTACCTCGCTCAGGATGATATTTTCAAGATCCATCCATTTGTCTACGAATTTCATGAAGTCATTGTTTTTAATAGCTGAGTAGTATTCCATTGTGTAAATGTACCACATTTTCTGTATCCATTCCTCTGTGGAGGGACATCTGGGTTGTTTCCAGCTTCTGGCTATTATAAATATGGCTGCTATGAACATAGTGGAACATGTGTCTTTATTACATGTTGGAGCATCTTCTGGGTATATGCCCAGGAGTGGAATAGCTGGGTCCTCAGATAGTATTATGTTCATTTTTCTGAGGGTCCACCAAACTGATTTCCAGAGTATCATCTTGCATTCCCACCAGCAATGGAGGAGTGTTCCTCTTTCTCCACATCCTCATCAACATCCTCGCTATCACCTGAGTTTTTGATCCCAAATGGAGGGCTTGGAGAAAGGACTGAAAGAGCTGAGA
The DNA here is from genome assembly GCA_019843965.1 of Rhynchomys soricoides. Taxonomy (NCBI): domain Eukaryota; kingdom Metazoa; phylum Chordata; class Mammalia; order Rodentia; family Muridae; genus Rhynchomys; species Rhynchomys soricoides. The sequence goes on along the minus strand of JADRCH010000126.1, from coordinate 6,027,332 downwards.
GAGTGTGCAGCCCCAGGGAGGTAGCAACAGTGGCAACTGACCTGACCTCCCCATACTTCTGGAGACTGATCCACCAACTAAAGAATACACATGGAGAGACCCATGGTGCTGGCCACAAATGCGGCAGAGGAGGGTCTTGTTATCCGTCAGGGAGAGGAGAGGCCCTTGGGCCTGAGGGTGTTAGATCCCCCAGTATAGGAGAATGACAAAGAGGAAAGACGAGAGTGGGTGGGTGGGTGGGAGGGTGCGTTGGAGAATATCCCCATATTGGCAGGGGGAAGGCGGAGAGAATGGGGAGGTTCCAAAGGGGAGATCTGAAACATTTGAAATGTAAATAAAATATGAAAAAAAAAACCCTGGTATAAACCATCAACTTTTGTGTGTCTCTCACTATCATTCACCTGAAGAGCTGTGTGTACAGTGTAACCTGTTCCAGCACTGCACATAGGGTATGGAGAAATAGAGAGCATGTCTTCCTAGCATCAGGTCTTCAAGTCAAAAAGAAGAGTACCTAATGAAATACACATGTGATCATCCATCCCTCAATCTCATGCATGAAGATTTCAAGTTGATACCATACTGAGGTTCCCAAAGGGTGGGTGGTGAATATATTTTGCATGTGGGAAGATTATAGATGATATTTGTCTTTTGTAAAATTGTGGTGGTTTATAATATCTTTGATAACTCTCTTTTTGGAAAGCAGCTTACTATTAATCTCCTTGATTTATAATGAGTTCAATGAACAGAATGTGGTTAAGGTAACAGAATGTGACCTTCTCGTGTAAGGACATGAAAGTTATCATAAGTTCCTCTCTGACAGGGGCTACTTACCTCAGGAAATCCAAATGCCATATCACAAGATTACTCAAGAAACTGTATGGAGAGACATTTGCAGGGAGAAGCTGGGGCCTCCAGCCAGATAATACTGAGTGAGTCTGGAAGCAGTTCATCCATAACAACTGAAGACTTCATGTGGCTAAAACCTCAGCTGCCACTGTAGGCTCTTCGTAGGAAATGCTGAAAATTGTAAGGACCTAAATATTCATTGTTTGTTACACAAAACCTTAGGAAGTGTCTTAGTTACTGTTCTATTGCTGTAAAGAGATGCATCCACCAAGGAAGCTTATAAGAGAGAGAATTTAATAGGAAACTTGCTTACAGTTTCAGAGAATGAGTCTATGACATCATGGCAGGGATAGCCTGGCAGCAAGCATGGCAGGGAGTCATAGCTCTGCAACTGTAGCTATAGGCTTGCATCTTATCCAAGTGTGTGTGTGTGTGTGTGTGTGTGTGTGTGTGTGTGTGAGAGAGAGAGAGAGAGAGAGAGAGAGAGAGAGAGAGAGAGAGAAAGAGAGAATATGATATATGCCAACCCTCAGCTGAGCCTGCTGAAGAAATGTTTTCCCTTTTACCAAGGTTGATCGGGCATGAGGCTACCTGCCTAGCCCCTGAAAAAAGAATAGACCTGGACTTGAGGTTTTTGCTCACCAATCTGACAAATGCTTACTGTAGAATTTATGATTCATCTCTAGCAGCCATTGACTTATAGTCCTTCAGCATGGTAGGACTTTTAGAATTTCCTCTGGTATTTCCATTATACAAGTATTGTCTATTCATGCCATGTCTAGGAGTCTCTCTCTCTCTCTCTCTCTCTCTCTCTCTCTCTCTCTCTCTCTCTGTGTGTGTGTGTGTGTGTGTGTGTGTGTGTGTGTGTGTGTGTAGACTACAAAAGAACCTTGGGTTTTGTTCATCAATTTTTACAGAAAATGTTTATAGATTTAATTCCAGCAGGTCTCTAAGGCTGTCACTCTTATTTTCTGGCTTTATAGTTTCAACACTTTTGTAGGATGATAACACTGGACCTAAAGGGCAAACATGACAGACAAGATGAAATAACAGACCCTGAGACATCTGAGCTCCTGTCTACCCTGGCTGCCCACCACCAGAGATTAGGTGCTTACACACTGGGTCTTCTTAGCAACCCATCTGATCCACACATTGTACTTCCCATGCAATGCAACCACAATGGTGAGGGCAGAATCTTAAAACTTTAGAACTTAATAAAATGTTCTGATATAAAAAACATTATTTAATGATTCCTTTATAACATAGATGAAGTTTAGCATTGTCATAAAGTTATTTATAATGATGTACAATGTTCCTGCTTAGTATAAACTATACTGAAGAGACCAGTAGTCCTACAAGACTGAAAAGTTTATCAATATCTTTAGTATACTCTATAAGCAGTAGAAGCAAACTAATGATGCTTTCATTTTCCCAATAGAAGCAATCTAATGTTATTTTTCACAAATGATTCTGAAGTTTAAGCCCTTTCCACTTGGATACTCTATCCACCAGTAGCTATACTAAGGAATAAAATCTGTAAATGATTCCAAAAGGCTGGAGAAGAGTTGTATGTAGCTTGTGCTACATACATGTTGATGGCTTAACTAGGCTAGAAGCACATATTTTAAGACAGGCCTGAAAATTTCAATATTCCATTCTGAGATGGAGAGAAAAAAAGTCACTGCTAAGGGAATGCATAGATTTAGGAGAAAAGGAAAAGTTAAAAAGAACACCACACAGCAGAGCCTTTAGCAACTTTGGTAAAAACCACAACTGTGTGGGGAGCAGGGCTTCTCAGTACCTCATAACCCTTCCTGGCATCACTCATGAGACCTACTTCCCTCTCTTGTCACATTTCGTCTGTCACCTATGACCTCAGCATTTAGCGGTTCCAAAAGAATCATCCAAGCACAGGAATCTTGGTTCCTCTTGGAGACCAGCCTTGGACCTCATTACTTCTAATTGGTCTGTCTTATGCTCCCTCACAACCTAAAGAATCGCACCCCTGTTTGGGCAACATTCTCTAATACCAAGTCCTAATAGAGATGGTCTTCAGTTTGTGGTAGGATTGTGCTCTTACACACCCACTGTACAGTGAAAAACATCATTGTTAAAATGGCATTGTTTCTACCTACCTCACTAAAATTTTAATTCAGCTTTGCCTGCTGTAAGATGCTTGAAACACTTACACTAGCCACAGATGGGTAATGTGTACTAGAGCATCACACTGTGCATCACCAATGTGAAAGAAATCAGAATTCAACTCCCCAGTGCATATCAGTCTCATCCCATGGTCCAGGAAAGACAACCATTGAGTTGAACTGTCATAAGTTAGAGATCATCTACAGTAACACTTAAGCTACTTATTGGAGAAAATAATATCACCAGAGATTATCCAAAGGGACTTGACACTTTCATTCACCAAGCTAACCAATATTTCTTTTAAGATTCATGGTCTACATTTAAAACATGAAAAATGTAATCCCAAAATAATTTTTGGATTGGCCCGAGGTCATATAACTAGCAATTTTTTAGAACAGATTCAAACACATCTTTATCTGTCTCTGAAGATGCATCCACTAAAACAGTATTTTCCAGTGTACAGCTGGTAAGTGCTGAGTAGGCATTATGCAGCAGTCCCTGCTCTTGACACCAAGGATTGACAAGTAAATAAAGCAGAAAATAATTCCTATCTTCTCAAAGCTTATGTCTTTGTTTTCTTTTTATTCCTGTGATAAAATACTGACCAAAAGCAATGTGGGGAGAAAAGGCTTACATGCCCCGGGTTCATACTCCACTGACAGAAGCCAAGGCAGGAAACTGGAGGCAGGAACTGAGGCAGAGGCCATAGAGAAGAGATGCTTACTGGTTTCCTCTTCATGGCTTTCTCAGCCTGCTTTCATATACAACGTGGGACCACTTTCCTAAGAGCACCACCCTACCAGTGTTGTGGGATGGATCCACCCATATCAACCATTAAGTGTAAAAATGCACTACAGATTTATATACCTGTAATCTGATAGAAGCATTTTCTCTACTGAAATTCCTCTACGTCTCCAGTCTTCTCTGAGTGAGCTGGTAATATTTAAATATGGTCAGTCAATGTGTTGTAACCATAGTCTGCCTTTAAGACATCAACAGTGAGATACTTAAGTCAAGCCAGTGTCGTGGGAAGAATATTTTCAAGCCCAGACAATGAAAGATGAACTGCCTTTCTCTTTGTTTCTCGTTCCTGTAGCCAGGACTCTGGAGTATATGTTGAATAATAACTAAGCAAGTAATAACCAGCAAGTGTCAGCCTTATTACAGATGAGCAGTTCATTGCTAATGTATTTAACTCAAGTTCTTGTTCTAATGAATTAACTGCACTTAAGTGGCCTGCAGCTGAGAACTTGTTTGGGGAAAATAGCTCAGATACAAATCCCATCAGTAATCATGCTCTGAAAACTCTTAATACTTGTGCAATATTTAAATCAAGGATTCATTTCAATTCTACTCTCTGACAATGAAATCTTAAAGGAATGTAAACAACTTGTGTTATGTTTTGTTTTTAACCACGACAATATTCAATGCATGCAGAAGGCCATTAGAGTTGAGTAAAAATGAATGCAAAACCCTCTGTAATTGGGATCCTGTCCCCCCTTAGGCTGGGATTGCTATACTTCTGTGCAGCTTAATTACCTTGCTTGAGAAAATTCCAGATGATGACTGTATCTACCAGGACCAAAACCACACTGTAGATCAGCTCTAAATTCTGCAAAGTCAAACACCCATTATTTGATTTATCTACAGTTTAGAGGAAGCAGATACACATGTCTTCAGTGAATCTTTGGAGTTAATATCAGAATCAGAAGTGCCATAGGATCATTTAACTCACAGTTTATCAGGTGGTGATTGGAGCAGCATTTGGAAGCTTAGTGTCACTTTATTGAAGGAGAACCTATAAATAAACACTCTGCTTAAAGTGCTTTTCCTGTGAGCTAATCCTGTCAGAAATGTCTAGAGAACTAATGATGTTCTAGAAAGCTTTAGCAGCTTCTTCTGGTCAGCAAGCAGAGTCCTCAATTCTCTGCTTTTTAAAAGGGCTCAAGCCAGCTGCACTTGAGCTACTCTTGAGCTTGAAAGAATTCATTCTCAATGACTCTGGTTTTAATAAGACACAGAAGCATAGCTGCTATTCAAAACTGGCCAAGACCTTCACATCACATCCACACAAATTTTAACTCAGCCTGCTAAAAGGAATGCTGAAAATTGGATGGAGTCCAAATAGGAAAGAGATGATGAAAGGGTACGGAAAATAATAGTTGCCAGAAGTCTAAAGTGATTGATTTTTTTTATTTTTTGACAAAGATGGGAGCTGTAGAGTTATTGACCAGTCATTTTCCTTTTAGTAACAAGGAATTCTAAAGTCATATTGAAATATTGCCAGTAATTATGCTTACCTAATGTGAGTCCTTATCCTAGGTAAAAGTCTTTTGATAAAGCCATTATGCTATGTAATTAGTCAAATAATTTTTATAAGTGGAGAAGGTAAGGGTAAAAGAGTGATTGATCTTTGAGTGAAAAGTATATCAAGATCACTTTGAATGAAAGTTTCAAACTATGTATGTATATTGATATATGTGTGTATAAATATTTATTAAATGGATATATTGATTATATTTTTATTCTGCATTTTAAATATAAGAATCGCACTCAACAAAATACAGTGGTAAAATATTATACCTGGTTGGATTCCTGCTTTACTGAGTGGGCCACCTGGGCATATGGAATTTAATAAAGACATTTCCTCCCCCCCTTGAATTGATAATCAGCTCCACTTCCCCCCCTCTTATAACTATGGGCCCCAGCAGAAAAGAGATGTCTAGAACTGAAAATCCCTTTATTTCAGGAGCTCAAGTATAAATAATAAATCAAAAGCTCCACCACATTCCTGTGACTTACTGAATCACTGCATACTTTGAAATGCTCTATGGTGTGTTTAACTAATCTTTAACCATATCCCAAAGTATTACTCATAATTTAGCCTCGAATGCTTAGAAATTTCATAAAGTTTTGAATTCTACCTCTGATGCTAACTTTTAGAAGAGAAGTGAAAAATATTTTTTACATAAGTAGAAAGGATACACTTTTGTATTTTACAGAATAGGGTTAGCTTTTTTGTCCTTGTTCATTCATGATAAATCCAATAGATAGGATGGAATTAAAAAGATGAGACATTTATACAAACATATTTGGTGTCGTGGAATGTCTTGAATGCTCCCAGCAGGAACAGAATTTAGGATAAAAGAATTCTACACAGTCATTGCTGGCTGGCTGAAAACTTTCTCCTATGGCAAGAGATATTATTTTAAGAAGGTGAATTGCCAAAAATTTCATGTGTGTCTCCAAAGTGACCAGAGTGCTGATTCTTCTCCTCCGGTTGCCATTTCTTATTCTCTCACATTTGTTTGCATTCACACTCTGCTTCTTCAAGCCTCTCTCTCTCTCTCTCTCTCTCTCTCTCTCTCTCTCTCTCTCTCTCTTTGAGACAGGGTTTCTGCGTGTAGCCTGGCTGTCTTGGAACACACTTTGTAGACCAGCCTCCTTTCCAAGGTATTGATTATCAGTAGTAGATTCAACCCTTCTGGCTGGACATGCCTGCTTCCTTTGTTTCTGCTCCTCAAAGACAAGTTGAATAAAGACAGTCAGGGTAATGAGAATTAGACTGTGTTCTATCCCATTGTTCCATATCCATCTACTGCATAGCCTCCTTCTCTTGCTCTAATCCACAGTCCTAATTTAGAAACCATCTCATATTTGTTCCTGCTAACAGAAGTTCAAAGCAGAATCAGAAAACTGGAAAACTTCCTACATATAACTCCGTGCAGGATTTACAACATTTTAGCCTCCTAACCTAAGGTGGTGGTACACTTAATAAAGTCTGTAGGTTCCCTATTGTGGCATAGCTGTTCACACTTTTTACCCCACAGTTTTCACGGCTCATCAGTCTTGACACAGCTTGGTCGAGTCCCTGTTTAGGACTGTACGTGGCTGTGATCAAGGCATCAGTAGGAGAGTATATCCTATGGTGGTTTGTGATCCTTCTCCAGTGCCATGGATTGGTTGGCAGATTTCATTTCTTTGTGATTGCAGGGGAAAAGCCCAAGGGCCTTAAAGCTCCTCGGCTCAATTAGTAATTCAAAACATGGCTCTTGGGTTCTTATTGGCCAACCGAAGGACATTTTCTGACTTCTTTTCTGATAGCCAACCTTGTCCACTTGATTAGATTGTACTGTGCCTTGGAGATAATTACTAAAGGAAATCCCTGGGTACATCTGCAGGGTTGTTTCTGAGCAGATTAAAAAAAAAATGGAGGGAAATCTTATTCTGAACTTGCGCAGCACCATTCTATGGACTCAGGGTAAAAGTGGAGTAAAGGAGAAAATGTAGAACTCCTGGTTGAAGAGTCATCTTTATGTCTTGGTTTTCATGATGTTAATGTTCTGCTCCACCACACCCAGCTTATCACTATAGACTGAGGCCTGTGGAATCATAATCCCAAACTATTAACTCCTCCCTGTTTAGTGGCTTTTCTCAAGTATTGTCATATAGATAGAAGACTGACTAGTGTCTCTGATTAGACAACTAGATCCTCTCAAAGAGCTCATCTGACAAACTGGAGCAACACATAAGTTCCTTTTTAAATTAACTGGATAGCTTAAGTACATGTTCAGAATCCCTAGTCTATTCTACATCACCTAATTCAATCAAGTAGATAACATACTATCACTTTTATATATTCTGTTGTCAGAAAGCAAGTTACAAGTATCCCCTGCACTCACAGCTGACACAGTCTGAAAGGTATAAATCACTGATAGTCATAAATATTGCTGCTATCCCCAGCTAAGAGTTAATGAGTTCACTAATTTTCCTATCTTTGCCAGCTAATTTTGAAATAACTTTTTTATTCCTCCAAAGTCACAAAAGTTAACTCTATCTTGTACACAATCACAAATGACTTTAGTGTCTCATTTTGATAGCTCATCTCAACATGATATCCTCAACTTCATTTGCTCTATTTTGAAGGATTTGCCCTCAAGCTATGCAGATTTCCCATCGCAATTCTCATCATCCAGAAATCAGAACTATACCAAAATAGAGCCCTTCAACCACATAGCCTACTGTCTAACCATAGCTTTTGTTCATCATGTCCTTACTCTAAATAATTTAGCTATGGAGAAGCAAGGTCCTTTTAACTGATCCACTGCCATCCAGATCATCAGCCATCTCTTGTCTCCTTCATCTCTTTACCTAGCCTATATTGCTTCTATCACCTCAGTCATATGCTCATTAATGTTTATAATAACCTGGAGCACCAGTACTTCTAATGTTTCTTTCCATTTTGAGTCTGCTGTTGTTTTCTTTTTAACCTTACTGACTGCTTGAGATTGGTGGAGACCAATTAACCAAATAGACCTTTTAATGTTTGTACACACTCACAGTAAGTGAAGCTTGCAGTTACTTTCAACTTTTGGGTTTTATTTGTTCTCATCCATATTCCCCTCAGACAATTGATGTCCTTGGCATTTTCTTCAAGACTTCTACCTTACCTCTCTGTCCTTTAAACTAAGGAAACATCTCATATATAACATAGAAAATTGAAGCATCTGCAGGTAAGAATGGCAAGTAAAGCATCCACAAAATTCTCTTCAGTTATATATATGGTTTGTCATTCATTCCAAGATCAGTAACTGTCCTTTCTCATCAATGTAGTCTTCTTCCTTCCTTCTTGCATTTTCCTTCGACCTTCAGGCCTCTTATCTGTTCACTGAGCACAGGACACCTCTACCCTCTATCCCTGCCACCATAGCTCCAGTTCATTTTCTCTACCCTCATTCATTGAGTCTATAGAAATCAATCCCTACATAATGACCTCATGCTAGACAAATACTACATATACACTGTACAACAGGAACCACTGAGATTTTAGATAAAACTTTATGTTTAACAATATGCATAATATCTTAGCACAAAACGGCAGATAATTTGTGCCTTGCTATACTTCTGCCATCTCCTGGAGGGCAAGGGTTAATTATTTATCTCTGTGTTCTAAAAATGTCTAATAGCTCATTTTATACAACAAAGCTGTTCAGCTCACTTGAACTGTTAGGCTAACTTCCATTATAGTATATATCAAATTGTGCATAACTATTTATTTCTATTAGTGATCTCCCACAAATACAAGGGAAGTGCCGTGAGAGAAAGAATCTTTTGTTCTTTTTGACTGTAATATTATTAGGACTCTGAACAGTGTCTGGCACTTAATAGAAAATTTGTTACTACATGAACGAATAACATATATAAGATATTTGACTTATAATTGGTGCTTAATAAATTTAAAAATTTATTGGGTATATAAATTGACTCAGAATGAGGAAAATATATATGTTTTCAAATCAGCTTCTCTTCCCATTTTTAGAGGAGAAAAATTCTAGGCAGAAATTGTATATTTGGGGACTTGAGAACCATTCCTCAGAATAGTTCTATAGCCATTATAATTTCTCTTGGCTTTTGTTTTTTCTTTTTAAAATATCTAATGGAGCATAAAAGCATGTCTTGTTGAATGACGTGAAGTATTATCCAAAGAACAAGGAGTTTCTAGGCAGGTATTTTCAGTTGTATTGTAATGTAATTGCATTGTTTTGAACTTTCATTATTTTTTCATGTGAATGGACATAGGATCTAGAATATTAATACAATGAAGATTGGCAGTTGATGACCCTACAGAGGATGTACCAAGTTGCTAATAAAACATACACTGTGCTACTTCCAAATCTGAGTCATTTGTAGGAGGAGTCCTGACTGTAATCAAGATTTCCAAGTGATGGTAGATGAGCTGTTCTTGAGTCATTGTGATTCTGCACATCACTTAACATTGTCTTCAGTCTTAAATGTGCTGTCTCATCAATCAAACCTGCCCCTCCTATACCCACAGAATCTGGAGGATCAACAATACTTGAGGAACCTGTACTTCACCAAGTACTTACAGAGACAGGAGTGGCTGACCCTCCTTCTGTTTTCCTGTCAACTTATGGCTCAGTGTACACTCAAGTTTTGATAAACTCTTCTCATAGATAGAAAGAGGTCCCTGGGCTTGAAAGGTGAAAGGGTTCCTGAGGAATGCCATTTCCCTCTTAGCTGCTATAGTGTCTGAGTGTCATGTGGAAGATTTAATACCAACTCTGTTCCTTTGATGCATTTGACAATATAATATCCTCTAATTGCATCTGTTATGTCTTTGTACAAAGAGGAAAATATTCTTTCTGGCAGGACTACAAAATTACACACATTACAGCAGAATACTCAGGTATGAAAATAGGTTTTCTTGCTTGTTAGGGAAGGAAGAAACCGAAAATTGTTTTGGTTTTTAAATCATGTTTCATATCACATGGGGCTGAAAGAGTGGGGCTGGGTAATTTTATAGGTGTTTTGAAATACGTGGCTCATGGATATTTGATAGAAATACCTCAGTGTAGTGAGACAAATGTTTATGCAGGTGAATAAAAGGTGAACACATGCCCCATCACTTTTTGTGGTGTTAAAGGAAAGTTAAAACAGGAAAGAATTGCTTTGTCTCCTTTAAGAGTGCTTGCATTGCTGTTTTGCTTTTTTCTTTTCTTTTCTTCTTTTCTTTTTTTTTTAAAACCAGTTTTAGTCCTTCGTAATTGATGAGAGTTCCAATCAATCCATGTGATAATGTAAAGTGCATTTTGTAAGTATACGGAGTTACCTGCTTTATGCTTGTCCAAGTCTGGCCATTTCCATATCACAGAAAGTAGCTTTGCCATTTGCAAAGCATCAAAATCTCCATGTACATTATGAGTTGAATGCAGACAACTGAAAGTCAGTCTAAATCCTTCAAAAGGTCATTGACAAGGCATGTACCTGTCTCTCCCCTATGGTGCCACTCATTTCCCCATCTCTGCTTTGAAACAGTCATTGTTAGTAAGCAGTTGTACTGCAGACCAGTTGACAAATGGCAAGTAGACAGCCATTTTTGTCTGATATGATACTGACACATCTCTCTTTTGTGTCAGGACAAACTGATCCATTCTTGTTTTACTGTCCTGGATGAAAGGCAGAGGTTAGGATTCCTTTCTAGGTGTCCAAGAGAAGATTATATACCCTTCTACAACAGGCTGTCTCACATGGACACAGAACATCCCATCTTGATTTTGTAAAATATTCTGAATCCACAGACCTCATGGTTTCCTACCTCTCAATCCTATTCTTTACTCACCAACGGCCCTGTCATTCTTCGCTGCACTGTAGAGAAGGTTTATTGAGTTGTGTTTTTTATTCAAGACTATAGCATAGACTATATACACATTGCATATAATTATTTGTCAAAAATAGCTTCCTGTCTACTGTGTCATTAAGTTCATTATCAACTTTAGAATTTGCTGAAGGTCACAACATCCATGAGGAGGAAATAAAGCTGTTTATTTGTACCCTTCTGCTAATGTCAGAGCTCCAAAGTAATAGCATATGAAACACTCTATTTGTTCTCTAGGGATTAATATGAAGCATCACCATAGAAAAAGTGACAGGAAGAAATGCAACAAGTTGTACAAGTAATAATTAAAATCAAATTTTCAGTTTGTGGTGGGTGGGAATATCAATTAATACTCTCAGAAAATTAGAAGACAGTGACTTTCCCCTCCTCTGCTCTTGTCTTCTTGTTTCTTGGCCGCAATTAAAAAGTGATTAACTACAGTGAATTAAGGGCTTTCACACCCAAAATAAATAATTCATACTGTTATTCAGTTCATTGTAAATTATTGGAAAATTCAGTGTTTCCCCTGCATTCACTAAACCATTGGCACTGCCTAAGGAAATGGCATGACACTGTGTAAAACCCTTTTTGTATTTTTCCTTGGCTTCAAACATAAAAGTACATCTTTCATAGGAATCGCATAAGCTTCTTAATACATGTCCTTGTCTAAATTCATCTTTCTATTACCTTGAAGTAAAACAAATACTAAAATAAGTACACAGAATGAGGTCTGAACCTAAAGTTGTCAGGTCTCCCATGATAACTGGACCCAGATATAATGCTATAAAATACTCAGTGTTACATGTAGTGTATCCTTGCTACTGTCTGCCTTCCCAGAATCCCCTTGTAGATATTTTGTTCCATCACTGCGTTCACATGTTCTATAACAAAATCCTCAGTTTTAGCTTTCAATTCGCTACAGTGACAAGGGAATAAAAGAATCACATTTTAAGAGCTAGAGAAATTAGAGACCATCAGAACCCTCATTTTCAGATGAAATTATTGAAGTCTAGTGAGTCAATGATAGACAGTAGCAGAGTCAAGATTAGAAAACTATGTCTCATGCAGTCACAAATGATTCAGTGTGACAGCAAGCCCTAAGTGCTCTTACTAATCGTACAGTGTCAAAAAGGATTTAGTATTTAGCTTTGTTCTCTTCTTAACTATAGCTCCAGCAGATTTTTATGAGTCTTTGTAATATTCTAACATCCTATTAAGTTTCTGCTACTATGCCTTTAATTACTCATTGGCTGCTTCATTTAGTAAGTCGATAAATTATAAAACCCTATTGGAAAGTGTAATAGGAATTGAAAATAAACAAAATATATGTCTTGTCCAATGGTATGGTGTGGAAGAAAATGCTTTGGTTTACTTTGAAGCTAAAGGACAGTGAACTGGGGAGAGTCCCTCTGATGGATGCTCATAACATTGCTTTTATTTTGTGCAGAAGAGATGAGGTGAGCTCTGTCTTGAGCCTAGGGCTAGTAAGATATGGTAATAGTTTCAATGAAAAGAAGAATTGTTTTGAAGAAAAAGAAAGCCCACATTAGGCACTAGATATGAATTAAATATCTGCCAAGCAGAACTGAGAATCTAGCTGTGCTCTCAGCCCTGGGACAAGACAGAGGAAAAAGTGTTGTCACCATAAAACCCATTATAATAATCTTGGAACTCCATGTGCATTGTGAAGGTAAGTTTGATGTTCAGTCATGTAATGAAAGAGCTTTCTTTAAAAACTTGGAGAGTGCACTGAAATGTTTAGTTGTAAGAAGGCCATTTAGCTCATGAGCAGATGAAAAAGAAAAGTTAGGAGGTTTGTCATAAAGTAGAAGAAAGACAAATCGATGGTATAAAATTCGATAAGAACTGCAAAGAAAAAAAATCACAAGGATTTCCAAAGGCTGGAAAGAAAGGAGATGGTGGAATGTAGTATTTTCAGATGATGACACTGTGATCTTGAGAATGGTTCAATTCAGTAGTGAAATTACAGAATACATTTCAGGAGAATTCAAGGGACTGCATAAAAGGGTGTTGAATAGACTGTTAACATAACCTGGATATATGCCCAGAATGTTATCAAAACAAGGGGCTGGAAGTAGGGTATATCAGCTATGAAGATACAAAAGGAAATATTTATTAAGCTTTGCATATCAAGCACTGTCAAAGCACCGAAATATGAGATGAATAAGCTGAATAAATCCCAACAACAAACAAGAAAATACATGATCAAAATATCTTAGACTGCTACATAAGGCAAGGAATGGGAGTATAGATTAACTATGGGTAGACATACAGGTTGACCTTATGGAGAGTATCTGAACTGAAGCCCTGGGAGAGGACAGCTATGTCAAGATCTGAGCAAATACTCTAGGAAGAGGTAACTGTACAAAAGATCTCTGTGATCTTGCTTTAGAGAGAAAAGATTCAGGTTGCATGAAATCCTATGTGCCACATAGTGAAGGTGGATGGGTAAAGTTAGAGAGGTCTCTACACATTCCTGTCCATCAGAAGAAACTTAAATGTCATTCTAGGGACAACAGTACTTTAGTGGTATCTTCCTGTGGACAAAATTAACTTCAAAATGACGAGGATTATTAAAATGAAGTATACATCAAGTTTTCAAATGAAGGAAAGAGGAGTGCCCAAAATATGCTATGCCTTCCACAAGCCTTGTGGTATGAAGGAAAAGAAATGAGAAGAATGAGGGAGACAAAGGACAATTAAACATCAATATTCTTTTCCTACAGTCATCCTTGATGTAGATGGCATCAAACAATCAGATAGGATTCAGGGAGGCAAATGAGGGCAACACACTGAATTTAATGTAAGCGCAAAACCTTTCTTTATTTACTTAATAGGACAAGTAAGAGACAACCACAGGAAGGGAAATAAAAAAGGAACAGCTACCAAATCTACAGCAAGAATCAAATGGACTCAGCAGAGAAGGAATTGCCTCCCTAGGAGCAACCTCAAACTAAGGGTTCTAGACTCTTTATGGACCTACAGGTTGAAGAATAGAAGGAGCATAAGGACTTGCAATGGACTGCATCTAACTCTCAATGTAGAAACTGCCTTGACAACAGCTGGAAGCCAGGTGACCTTCACATGGAGACCCCCTGGGTTATGAAAGCAAATATATATGTGGTTGTGGCTGGGCCAGAGCAAGGACATGCCCTTCACAACAGAACTCTCTAGAAACCTGTGATCTGCAGGCAATAAGCCATTTTTTTTCCTATTGGGTATGAAGGACAGGAGAGACTGACTACAGCAGAAATCTCCAGAAAGAAGCCAACTATTTACTTAAGATGGAAAACCAGGAACAATCCATGGTATGAAAAGGTGAAAAAAGGAATGATAGAATAGGATGTGTTGACATGGTGGTATTCTCAAGCACATTCTTCTTGGGAAGAAAAAAATGTCTCTTTACATCTTCAACTCTTTGCATGTAGAACCAAGGGCACTCATCTTTGATTATCAGGCATTAACTTAGTTCATAAAAAAATTGTTGTGTCAATTAAAGAAATTAGTTAATGATGACTAGCATTTTAAATACTGTGCTACAGAATAGTTCTTAATGTGATATTAGCAAATATCTTCAAGAATCAGGTGGCAGGTAAGATAAATGAGTAATGACCTAATGGTAAGACGTATGGGTGGGAACAGCTTATCAACACTAATAGGAGTGACTTGCTTACAAAGTCAGGTTCACTGAATGCAAACCCATTGTGCTGAGAACAGATATTCAACTGATGTGATGTCAGAGGGTTTGGGCAAAGCAGGATTAAGAAAGAAGATATGGTTTAATATCCCTTGTATTTGAGCATTCCTGTGGCCTTCTGCAATAGGATGCAACTGCAGAGATGTTCTGTCTCTGTAGATCTTCTAGCATGTAGCAGCCTAAGCCAGTAGGCATTGCTATTGACTGTGATTATGTCGTTATATTGCAGAATTCTGTATCTATCTTCATATCAATCACAAATTTCACCGTATCTCAGATACTTGGCCATTGGTGCATGGAAAAGCTAACTGTCATCACCCAACATTCAACATTTAGACTGATGTCAATCTTACTAGGAACTTATGTAGTTCTTTATTTTTCCATATATATGGTTGTTCTTTGTTATGCTAATGTGCTCCAGACATGCCAAAGAAGGAATGACTACATTGTCTTTTCCCTCTGTCCCAACTGTCCCACCTCCCTCCAAAATGAACAGTTACATAAAATGGCATATACTATCTCCTAAAGAATAAGTGATATTTTGGCCTTTGTAGATTCAGAAACATCAGTTTCAAGGGAAATGTAAAAAAACATAGGTTTTGTAGTCCGTGTATTTCAAAAAGTTACTCATTAGTGAATAGTAGAAAGTATACAATGGCAACAGGAATTCTAGAGTGAAGACAAAAGACCTAGATTCTGCTGGAATTAAACAAGAGTTTTCATTTCATATTTCATATATATATATACATATATATACATATATGAAATGTATGTATATATATATATATATATCGCAGAGGAAAACAGAAGTAAGTAACTTTGTAAGTTCTTTCGTCTTAGTCATCTGAGCCATGGCTACAGTTTGATTCTTACAAAGGAAGTGTATGTCTCTTGATAAGAGATTCATAAGGTTAAAGTATACTTATATGTTAGCAAAAGCACTGGACATTGTTGTGTACAAACACGTGGAGTTAGGTGGACATGTTTGCTTTCTTCCAGTTAAATCCCAGAGGGTTCTACTTATTCTCCCACAGCCTGCTGGGGCTCTTCCTGGTGAAGGTCAGCTGTAGGAAAAGCCCTATTCCTTTTATCAGCCCTTTTGTTACTTATTAGACCTGATCTGGTTTATTTCCCTCTCCTCTTCAAAAATGGAAAATCAAAGCAGTAAAGCACAAGGAGGGGAGAACTCTGATAGTTCATACTCATGTTTTCTGAAAAAGACTGGGGAGAAGTCCCTTTCTCCCAACTACATTGGGTATCTAAGTAATTCCATTCTGAAGTAGAGGTTAAAAGGTACCTGGAGTGTATTTTGTTGGCAAATAAGGCAGGGTTGTTTGGGATATTGGACAGTTGTGTTAGAACTCAACAAGCTTAAAGCATGAATGCCCAATGCTGACCTTGGAGGTTTCAGATTATTGACTACTCCTATTGCCTCATAGCTCTCAAACCTGCTAAAGAGAATTATAGAGAGATAGTAGGCACCCCACCCTATTTCATAGATGAAAGCACTGTACCCATGTGGTTCAAAGAGTTCTCAAACTGGCCAGGATGCATGAAATAACTTGTTCTAAGAAACTCCTGAGTCCACATAGCTTACCAACATTTTACATTCAGCATTCAACTATAGGTACATGTAGTAAGTAGGGAGAAGAGAGACACTCTGTGATTCTTCAGATCCCTCTACCTCCCAGGTGATTCCACAATGTTGTATTCCTCTGGCCAGTATATAGGGAACAAGATAGCTCTTTTTTTTTTTTTTTTTTTAAAGTCTTCTTTCTTTTTCTTTATTTCTTTTTTAAGATTTATTTATTTTATTTATTACAGATGGTTGTAAGCCACCATGTGGTTGCTGGGAATTGAACTCAGAACCTCTGGAAGAGCAGTCAGTGCTCTTAAACCACTGAGCCATCTCTCCAGCCCCAAGATAGCTCATTTTTATGGGCCAAGTTTAACAGTGAAATATTCTTATTCATCCCCATACTATTGGCCAGCATTAAGGTACACAAGCACAGTTAACCTATAAATGTAACAACTGTTGTTTTGTTTATTCGCTGGGCAAGGCTGAGACCAATTCTGACACTTACCTAGTGGCCATTGGCAGACCCATAGGCCATGCTACCTCTCTGCTCTTTTTGTTAGCCTAGTTGTGTTAGTTAGGGTCTCATTCTGTTTTCTAGAAATGCTTGGAGTTCACTAGCCTAGGCAAGTCAAGAAGAACACTAAGTAATCCTACTCTCTCAGATCCCCAAATGCTAAAATTACAGGCACCATCCACAGTGCTTTGCTTTAAGCTACTTTTGCTAGGAGCCTTACCTAACCCTGAATTTAGATTTAATTTGTTCAGTTTCTCAGGATAAGGGGGTATTCCACAAAGATAGGGCACATTCATGAATTCTATTTATTTAACCATCCACCAAGTTATTCTAAAAGTCACAGTTTCTCTCAAAAGGATTTAGGGAACAGGCAGATAACAGAGAGGCAAAATGAGTTTTGATCGTATCTGGGAATTTGAGTGCTGACAGGGACATCTCAGTGCCACAAGTTTGTCATTACTCTATTAAATTTGGTGACAGTGACTTAACACAAATTCTAGCAATGTATTTTACTCAGTCCACTGATTCTAGATAGAAGGTTATAGGTGGAAAAAAAGAAAGAAAGAAAACATTTTTTTGACAATTTTGTCCGACTTATTTGGCCAGGGACAAGATAGGAACCTACAAAGACCAGCACATCAGCACATATCCTGTACTTCTTTAGGCCTATACTCTTTTTAACTTGGGATCTTTCTTGGGTGCAATATCTCTGGCACCAACATGGCCAGCAGAGGAACAGTCTATGGAAGGCATGAAGGTAGTGCTTTCAACACAACTTAGTAGTCAGTGTTGGTTCAAACTTTGAGAGTCTGACCCTAAACAGTTTACCTTAGGCATCATTAAGCACAGCACAATTTAGTGAATTCTTTTTTTCTATTTTTTGCTGGTTATGAGTAATTAAATCCCGTGTGAACAACAAAGCTTAAGACATGACTATATTGAAGCTCTCTGTAAAGTACTCGTAATATCTTCAATAAAGATAAGTTCTAAAGATTTACTGAGAAAAACAAGCTCATGGTAAGAGTCTCAGGGAGGATTTGGTGTGATCTCACCCACACAGATATTACAAAGGTCACCAGGCTATTAACCACATCGATTTCCAGCCTTCTGGGCAGAAAACAGGTTACATATCTCTCACCTTGCTTCAAAAAACAAGAAGGATGATGTCTAAGTAGTAACACACAAAGTTGATCTCTAATCTCTCTCTCTCTCTCTCTCTCTCTCTGTATACACACATATGTGTGTGTATACTCACACACAAGGTTGATTTCTAATCTCTCTCTCTCTCTCTATCTCTCTCTCTCTCTCTCTCTCACACACACACACACACACACACACACACACACACACACACACACACCCTCTGTTCCCCTGTACAAAACAAAAAGAAAAAACTTTTGTTTGCTGTTGGGATTTTGCTTTTTATGGGGGCTGTTAGACTGTTTCCCTGTTGAATGACTTAAAGGACCACATTCCTTATCATCAGTCATCCAGAACACAATATTTCAAACCAAACCATTTTTATTTTTCATAACTTCTATGACTTAGTGCTGTCTTTGCTATGGCCTGGGATGTTAAAGCAAGCTTGGCTCTCATACTTCCATCATTTTCAGAACAATCTTATTATTTGGAGACTGTCGTCATGACATGCCTGGCTTGCCAGGTTGATGGCAGAACAAGGGAAACATTACTGCTTCTGTGCATGGTGTAGTTTTATGATATAGATACTCAGTGAAATGAGCAAAAGAGCCACCTCCCCCAGATACTGAGAAGTTCAGGTGACATGCCCTGCTATGTCTGACATTCTTTCTTTGACCATGGAGCATGAAGATGATTGAACTTCAACCCCAGCTGTGAAGGTCAGTATCTTGTGAGAAGAGTAGCAGTGTCTGGAATGATTATGAGCCAAGCATCAGGAGAAAATGCTGAGGTGTTGAGAGAGCATACTGATTGGAAAACTGATGTGGCCTCTCTGCCTGAGTGGAGGTACCTGCTTGTGTCCTAAAAAT
This sequence comes from Rhynchomys soricoides, assembly GCA_019843965.1. NCBI lineage: Eukaryota > Metazoa > Chordata > Mammalia > Rodentia > Muridae > Rhynchomys > Rhynchomys soricoides. The sequence continues at coordinate 6,008,348 of JADRCH010000126.1, read as the reverse complement.
GCATATAAAGATCAGACAAGGGCATGTGGCATGAGGGACTTACATGGATATGGGTATATGGGCAAGTTGTAAGGTCCCCAAAGAAGAAAGCAAAAACCTGACCCTCTAAGAAGCTCCATGCAACAAAATAGGTTTTCCTAAACACAGACCAGTGGTTTACAGTATTATTTTGTAGCCCATACCCATCTGAGACAAGGAATGGTGGCTTTCTGGTAATAGTCACTCTGTGATTTGCAGCACCCCAGAGTCTATCTGCATCTCTGCAGAAAGAAACATCACAACCTTTAGTTTACACGATGCAGGCATAGATGCTGATAGGGCCTTCTGACCATTACATCTTTCTCTGTTAAAATAAAAGTACACTGTATGAAAATAGAAATAAACATTTCAGAGCAATACATCTCTGGAAGATGGAAGGAAAAGGGAGAAGCTGCAATTGGACACAGTTTAAAATACATACTTACAAATAAAGGATGGTTCTATTTGTAGCCTCATGTGGAACTAAAAAAGTTCCTGTCCAAAATTCATGGTTTTTTATATAACATCTTTAAAAAGATATGCAAGAACAATGGGATTAGACATTTTGTAAGGTTTTATATTCTAAATAAAATAATGGATAATGATGAAGCATTTTTCTTTAAGATTCTTTCTCATTTGAAATGAGAGTTTTATTTCAATATTTTTGACTCTGAATTTAAAAAAATTACTTTCACAAGGAGATTCATCACTGTGTAGAAGAGTTGGGGCAGGGGAAAAGTGCATTGGATAGATCAAGATGTTCCACAACACGAAGGTCTCTGGAACGGCCCCTTTTTTATGTGGTTTCCTGACAGGATGAGCATAGGAGCTGCAAAGTGATCAGATGGTAAATTTAGAGCCAATAAAAAAGAAGACACTTTGCAGAGCAGGTAGCTTGCTTCTGGGAATCTCTGACATGGAAGGTCAAGGAATTAAAGCCTGGTGCTGGATTTATACTAGGGCTGACTGTTTTTATGGGCAAGGCAACATTTATTGGTATGAGAGGATAAAGTTAATCAAGTCTTGGGCTTCATGGTGGGGAAGCAAAGATTTTCTCCCAGAGTTAGGAGAGGATCCCTCCCCCAACACCACGGGACTCGCTTTGCTCAGTCACTTAGCTTTCTCTCCGTTCTGGAGGTTATTGAAAGAGCAGGTTATATTTGATGAACACATGTACTCATAAGAAAAACTTAACCATTACTATTCAGATGCCATGTGGGTACATGACTGGAACTGTTTTCAGGTTTTAAGAGTCTCTTAAAATGCAGAATTTGATTCTAAATTCTACACCTGATTCTCTTGTGTCGTCAAAGGTGATATCTCTAATTATTTTCTTGGCCTTTATTTTTCTTGAAAAGTGGGTGCATGCATTTCAGGAGTGGATACATGGTAAGACGTGTTAAGCTCTATCAACCGACTGTTTTTCATTGTAACTTGCAGGCAAGGCTTTAATTATTGGTGGTATTCTTAGAGAGCAGGGCTGGGAGAGTGTCTTATTTGAGGAAGGCGTAGTCAAAATTTGAATTGATTATTTTTAGGACATCAATCCCATTTGATATAACTGGGCTAGAGATAGTGGTAGAGTTGAAGTCTTTGGGGGTAACCACTAAAACTAGCTTAATATCAGGAGACATAACTAAGTTTAAATTCACTGTATGCTGATTGGTCTGTATGTGACCTTGGTCAGTCCTTAAACTTTTCTTAATTGGAGTGACTTCCTGTATAGGATGGTGATATTAAAAGTTACCCTGACATACTCTAGCTAAGATTATACTTAACCGATATTTGTTAGTAGGAAACTCTTGACCCTGGGGGCAGTATGTGAGTATGTTAATGTCTTTAGACAATTTCTATTATCATATTTGGGAAACAGGTACTTCTGGCTTCTAACAGGTAAAAAAAAAGGGGATAATATCAAACATATTAAGCACACAAGATGGTTTCTAACCTGCCTTCATATCCCCTGCCCCCAGGGAATTACCCGGTACAAATGTCTATAGTGTTGAGGTTTACAAATCCTGAACTTAATTCATATAAAGTAATTAGTGTCACATGTGGCAGATATGAAGACTGGTGAATATTATGCACTAAATTGTGTCTAAATCCCTCAGAATACAACAATATTTGCAGATGTCTTTATGGGGGATGTTTATGTTAAAATGAAGCTTCAAGGATGGGCTGAGTGACTGTGACCTTTGGAAGAGTAACTGGGACATGGATAGAGACAGGAGTGGTGTTTGCTTGTGAAGCAAGAACTTTTGAGTGTATGGCCAAATCCAGTCAGGACAGACAGACAAACCTTAATAAAATCAATCTTATGTGCCCTGATTTTCAAATTCTAGCTGGATCTGTTCTTTCTTATAGCCGATTTAGCAAAATAGTATAGTCATAATTATTATCATTACTATCGTTAACATCTAAGCATTTGGTTTGAGGCAGCTTTACCATAAACCTTAGAACAAGCATAGCAATTGTTTACCAGTATGCTAGTAGCATAATGACTTGTTAGAAGGGGAGTAGCAGTTGGTATAGGAGAGTTATATATCTGAAATACTGAGACTGTAGTTGATCAAAAGCTCAGCATTAGTAGGGATTGGAGTAGTAAGAACTCAGTGAGACAGACCCAAAGAAGAGTATGCTCTTTGAGTACTTTTGAATATTCCTTATGACACTGTGAATGTTCTAGGACTCTGCTAAGGCACTCATTCCTGCCTAAGATCTGCTCCAAGCACAAATCCAGCAGAGAGATATTAAAAGTTTCTGGCCCTGAGTATTATACACAACCTCAATGATGTGATGCCAAATTAATATCTGCTGAGCATGACAATTCTTTGTGCCTTGCACCTTGCATAGCAACTCCCCAAAAATAACCTCTGTGTGCCCTTATCCTGGGCCTACAAATCCATCTGGAATGCTCAAACTCCATTCTTCTAAAAAGGCAAGAAAAGCCATGCCAAGGCATGAAGTATTTATCTTGACCTTCCCCAAAGCTGTTGAGCCAGTGTTTCCTCAAATACAACCCCAAATCTAGAACTTCTGTTGACTTGTTCCTTGTTCATGGGGAGAAAATGTCCTTTACAATGCATGAACATCGGATGATGGTTTCATGAGGCTGAGACATGCTTCTGTCTCCAAGAGCTTTAACTCAATTAAGAGTAAATTAAAATCATGGTAATCCATGCTTAGATAAGAGTGCAGAACACATGTGAAGGTCTCTCCTACATTTGACTAGAGATGAGGACTGACCATTATGGGAAACATCATGGCTGCCCTTAAGGGAATTCAGGGGCATGAAGACAGGCATTCTCTTTTTCAGCCACGTGGGACATTCATATTCTTATTAAAAGCTAGCAGGTTAAAAACTGGAAAGATTATTAAGTTTGGGCCAAGAGGCAGGACCCAGCACCATGGGCTATCCAAATCTCAGCCCTAATCCCCTCCTTCAGATGGCATTGTGCAGTAATTTAAAATGATATTATTATTATTCTATATACAGTGTTTTCAACTCCAACATCCTTAGCTTATAGATGCAGAAATCTAGGAATGGAAAAGTGAAGTGATGATCTAGCAGCAAACTAATCAGCCAAGTGGACTTTGGGACATGCAAACTCTTATTTTTAGGACCCTGCAGTCTCTTCCCAGCAACAGTCAAGGTGCAAGAAGCTACCAAAAATTATATATTAATTCTATTACATTCACTATCTTTGCTTTTTTCCCTCCTGTTCATGTCTTAGTGCCTCTTTATACCACTCTTGCTTCCAACTGCCTCCGACCTTTTCTACTACACTTATGATTAGAAAATAATCAGTGTGCTGTTTTATTGTTATTTTAATTGTTTGTTTTCATATGAGTGTGTGCACATGTGTATATGTGAACACGCATATACACACATGTGTGCATGCATGTGGAAGCCAGACATCGATGTTAAGTGTCTTCCCCCAATCAGCTCTAATCTATTGTTTAAATATTTATTTTTATTTAGTGTGTGTGTGAAAGACCATGTGTGTGCATCCATGTGTATGGTTTGTGACTCTCTCTGTGTGTAATGTGTGCCACATGTATATAAATGTTCCCAGAAGCCAGAGAGGGAGGGCATTAGCTTCCCTAGAGCTGGAGTTAAAAGTGGTTGTGAGACATTCAATAACACTAAGAAATGGCATTCTGTTTCCTGTAAGAGCAGGAAGTGCTCTTAATCAATGAGCCACAACTGTAGCCCTTTCTACCTCATGTTTTGAGAAAAGGTCCCTTTACCAACCAAAGAATACACATGGAGGGACCCATGGCACTGGCCACATATATGGTAGAGGATATGAGGTAGGTCTTGTTGGACATCATTGGGCGAAGAGGCTCTTGGGCCTGAGGGTGTTCAATGACCCAGTGTAGAGGAATGCCAGGACAGGAAGACGGGAGTGTGTGGGTGGGCAGGTGGGGGGAGCACACTCATAGAGGCAGGGGGAGAGGGAATGGGATAGGGGGTATCTGAAGGGAAAACCTGGAAAGGGGAAAACATTTGAAATGTAAATAAAAAATATATCCAATTTAAAAAAAGAAATAGAAGAAAAGAAAGAAAGATAAGGGTTTTTTTTATCAAACCATTAAATCATGTTGTTGGGTTAGACAGAATGGTAAGAAAGCCCAGCTCTTTTTGCCACCACACACATGTACTAGGATTTCAGGTGTGCACTGCTATGCCCAATTTTTTAGATCGTTGCAAAGGATGCTAATTCAAGTCCTCATGATTATACACGATTGTACACTTTACCAAACGAATTATCTTCATAGGCCCCTTACTCTGTTTTATGGAGGTGACTTTCATTGTCATAGTATTGCATTAAAAATCAATTCTAGGCATAGTAGTCTGGGCTGGTATCTGTCACCTCTAAGAGACTGTAGGACATCTTCCCAGGTTCACTTGGCTTTTAAAGTCTGTGTTGAAAGTTGGGGTATAATTCTGATGGGTCTGCCCTTATATGTTACTTAGACGTTTCCCCTTGTGGCTTTTAATATTCTTTCTTTGTTCTGTACATTTAGTGTTTTGATTACTATGCAGTGGGAGGATTTTTCTTTTTGGTCCAATCTATTGGTGTTCTGTAAACTTCTGGTGTGCTATAGGCATCTCTTTCTTTAAGTTACAGAGGTTTGTTTCTAGATTTTGTTGAAAATACTTTCTGATTCTTTGAGCTGGGAATCTTCTCTTTCTTCTATTCCTATTTTTCTTAGGTTAGGTCTTTTTGTAATGTCCCAAAATTTCCTAGGTGTTTTGTGTAAAAAACCTCTGAGATTTACTATTTTCTTTGACAGATGTATTAATTTCTTCTATCATATCTCCTATGCTTGATGTTCTTCTCTCTTCCATCTCTCACATTCTGTTGGCAATTATTGCTTCTGCAGTTCCCGTTCATTTATCTAGGTTTTTCATCTCCAGGGTTCCCTTGGTTTGTGCTTTCTTTAATGCTTCTATTTCCATTTTTCAAGTCTTGAACAGTTTTATTTATTTCTTTCATCTATGTAACAGTTATGCAGCTGGGCCCTCATGTGAGACTTATAAAGTCTGTCTCTTACTACATTGCCTGCCTTTGGATCCATTCCCCCTAATTAAGTGGCCTTGTCTAGTCTCAATAGAAGAGGATGCTTCTAGTCTGACTGCAACTTAATATGCTAAGGAAGGTTGATACCCATGGGAAGCCTCCCATTTTCTGAGGAAGTAGATTGGGGGGAGGGGAGAAGGAGAGATTGGGAGGAGAGGAGAAAGGGGAAGTTGCAATTGGGATGTAAAATAAATAAATAACTTAATCAATGGTTTTTTTTTTTTTTAAAAAAAGAACAGATTCTAACAGTGACTTTAGTTTCCAGCCCAATGAATGTTTTTAATATTAACTAAATCAATAGTAGTGAATATTTGATTTTAACTTAAGAAAGCTAAAATGTGTTTTATTCCCCCCAAATATCAAATATCCAACCATCTCAGTTTCCTTTTATTAGAAAAACTGGAATAAATTAAACAGACTGGGTTAATACAATCTTAAGAGGCTTTGAACCAAGAGGAAAAAGAATAATATTATTGAAGAAAAGAATTTAAAAGTATAAGACTAGAGAAGCAAAAAATAAAAAGATTTGGGTCACACAAATCCTAGTTCAGGGCCAGTTGGTCAGCTTCTAATGATGGTAGAAAAGTCACTTAGGGTCCCTAATCTCATTTCAGAAACAAGAACATAATGATTAAGTAATTGAGCACTCGTGAAAATTGGCAAAATGTGTGCAAGTTATCAAACATCTGGTATGTATTGTGATTAGTAAGTTGGATTGCAAAATGACACTAGTTTGTAATAATACTCCTTCTAGGTCAATATGTAGTCCCTCCTGTGAAACCATGGAGTGAGGTTCCTTGCCTTGAAAATTGAACCCTGTCTGTTTGTTCTAAGTCAAGGCCATTACTTAATATCTTTTACTTTAGAAGCACGTGCACATATCTGGGCAAGTTTGCTAGAGGAGGAAAGAAATGTGGCCTAGTCTTAAAACCATTGTAAGTGACAGACAGGTATCTTGTAGTAGTAGACCTTAGATGGTATGCATATGGCTATATGTGGTTTTCTAACCATGGCCAAAAGACCTGAATAATGAAATCAGTCCACATTTCCAACCCTCAGAAATATAAAATACATCAATGGATATTGTTTTAAGCACTAAGTTAGGGATCACCAATTGTATAACAATAGCACACTGTTTAAATAATATTTTTATTACAGTATGTTAAATTTTAAGGACCATAAAATTTAAGCAGAGGCTATATAATTTCTCCAAAATACACAAAGACTAGCTGCAGATTTTCTTTTTTGAGTTACAGAAGCATCCTTACTCAATATTTCTAATTTAGCACTGAGAGTATTGATTTTACTCAAAAGGTCAGGTAGTAGCTTCAATAAATGACTCTAGCAAAGAGCAAGTACAAATGATAGTGAAATAGACTGGAAGTCCATGTTGTTTCTTGGGGGAAAAAAACTCTGTTTAAAAGACACAAAAATGGAGAAGAAGGAGCATGGGAACCATTAAAAGAATAAATTAGTGGTAGTGTAGTTTTTGGATAACAATTACATGTTTGCCTGACCCATCCCCACCCCCACCCCATACAGTCACACACAATCATTCCCACCTCTTGCAATACTTTTACAAAGACATTCAACACATTACTGTACTCTCTGCCTTTCTCCAGAGAACTGAATCAATCTCAGGCTGCCTACAACTCCTAGAACATTTTCTGATTAGTTCTAGTATCAGACTAAACTACATTTATCCAACCTGAAACTGACCTCTGTGTCTTCAGATGAATTCTGGCAAAAGACTGTTTGGTTCCTTCCTCAGCTCAAAGGTCCAGGAAGATGCTGTGCTGTGGTCCCCATGCCAGATGTTTGCCTAATGGGCAAACTGGGTACAGTTTGCAAACAGACCTAGATGGAGTCTCTTGAAAGCAGTTAGTTATGGCTCTTGCTGGGAAACAAGGGTCCAGACATCACAGAGCCTTGGAAAACCAGGTCACATATGATAGGAACTTGGACAAGGGCAGCTGTTACTTTTTATATCTGCATTTATAGAGTATATTTTTCTGCTTTCAAGAGCAGCAGGCTTAAGAAAGTTTGGCAGGAGAGACAGTTTCTCATTTATTACAGCAAATTGCTCTTGAATTTGTCTTTGCTGGATAGAGAAGAAAGGACACGTGACAATTTCAGGTTTAGGTAAAGTAACCAAGTTATAAATGAGAATGTGGTGCTAGATCTTGTCTAAAATGTGTATCTAAGTGATGTGTAGCAAGATGATTTTATCCAATAACCCTGCATGGCTATGAGGGCTTCACTAAAATTGAATTGTTCCATTTAAAGAAATAAATAAAATATGCAAAGAATTTAAAGGAGCACAGCATTCACAATAACGAGTCCATTCTGCTCTAACAACTTGCAAATAAGCAACTGGAGTCCAGACAGAGTAAGGTAAGAGCAAGTAGTTTTCTTTAAGAAGCTAATAAATGTAGCTACTCAGGTTGTCTGGGGTTCCCTACAGCACTGGGACCACAGTGACTTATTTTGTTCAAGCATACTCTTGGAGAATTCACCACTGCCATGTCTAAGCACCAGCAACATCAGAAGCACTGGGATCATCTCCCTCCCTCAGTGTTTCATTTCTAGTAATAGCACACACATTCTTAGAGATATCACGATCTAATTCTAAAATTAACTAGTGGCCTAGTTACGGCAGAAACAAAATTCCATATATGAAATGGCATCATAACTGCACTAAAATCCTCTAATAATTTGAAAGAAAACATCAGAATTTCTGCCTATCGTGTCTTCAGACACCTTACAAAGTTTCCTTTCACAGTTTCGTTTTTCCTTACAACAGAATACTATTCCATGTGTACACATGCATATATATATTCATACATATATATATATTCTTTTCATTATTTGGCTGGGTTGGTCATATAGGACTAGTTTGAACTTTTGGAGAATTCTCCACACTGATTTCCATAGAGGTTACATGAACTTGCAATCTCAGCAACAGTGAATGAGCATGCCCCTACCAGCATTTGCTGTGGGTTGTTTGATTGACCTAAGCCATTGTGAATGGAGTAAGATGAGATCTTAAAGTAGTTTCAATTTACAGTTCTCCAGTTGCTAAGGATGTTGAATTTTAAGAGATTCCTTAGCCATTTTTATTTCTTCTTTTGAGAATTCTCTGTTCAGATCTATAGCCTATTCATTCATGTATATATATTTGTGTGTGTGTGTGTGTGTGTGTGTGTGTGTGTGTGTGTGTATCTCTGTATATAATAAAATTCCAACACTTGGAGCACTAACAGCCCCCCAAGAGCCATAGATAATCTAACAAACCTCACAGTACCAGACATGGGAAACCTTTTGAGTTGTTGAACAGGATCATCTATAGACTCCCAAAATGATATAGGTTATTGCTGCTGCCTTTGGTTTCCTCCAAGAAATTGAAGGTTAATACCATATTGCTGAAGATGCCACACACTTCTGATCCAGGACTTGGAGGAAATGATTTTGAAGGCTCCTGCTTGAGGACCAGCTCTCAGATCACCAGAAAGACCTGTGCAAGCTTCTAAGAGAGAAAAATAATCAATTGTCCTACCCAGCCATAACACCTATGAACCACAATGAACAGAATGTCAAGATACTCCAAAAGATGTAATGGTGGCACTAATGTAACCAATAGCTGTTTAGCTGGACTTAAGGCCCTCTCCATAGGAGGCAATTCATACCCGAAAGTGTGAACCAATCAACTACCCATGGCTGCTGAGTGAGGCCCTGAAACCTAGAAAGAAATCTACCCCTGCCTCTTCTCTACACCAGCTTAATTCCTAACTATGTGCCAAATACTTAGCCACATAAGCAGGTAAGAGTAGCTTTTGCCTCTCATCAAAGAAGCTTCTTTTGCAGCAGATGGAGACCAACACATAATGCCACAGTGGATCAGAGAACAACTGAAGCAAGGAACAATCCCAGCTTTATATGCCATAGCTGTTAGGCTTTTAAAGGAAAATTATGAGAAATCCTATAGAAGAAAGGCCACACTGCCTTTCAGAATAATCCAGTCTGATTAATTGCTTATGATAATGAATTGCTTATGAAATGGTGTTTTTCATTACAATCCAGAGTTTTCTCTCCAGATTTGATACATAACATCCTCTGTTCAAAGATAAGAAGACAAAGCAACAGGTAGATCACTATTAATGAGATGGATAGGTGGGGCCTCCTGAATGAGTGTAGCTGGGTGGAGCCAGTGGATCTGGAAGGGTCCACTTCAAGCTAAGACAGGAAGCCTGACTTAAACTTGTAGCCTCCAAAATTTTTGATCGTTGACATATCATCATATTTTTAAGTATGCAGCTCACTAAATACAAAGACAAGCAAGGCATTAGCTTACACAATAAGAATGAAAATCACTTAGGCTGGAGATTAATAGCACAATTTATATATTAATTAATAATAAATACATATACACATTCCAAAATACTTTGAATGCAATTTCTGCATGTCCTGGTATTTCTTGTAAGACTCCTTAGATTATCCTTATTTTCCCCTTGCAAAGCTTGTAGAGAAGCAGTCAGAGAATTGTCATCTCTGTTAGATACTTGTTTTTTATTTGTTGCCCTGTTGTCTTTCGTCAGTGTTGATTTTTATGAATATATTAAGGTGGTCTCTCTCTCGCTCTCTCTCTCTCTCTCTCTCTCTCCCTCTCACACACACACACACACACACACACTGATCTCTCTGTGATGTAAGTTAGAATGTTCAAATATAATTATATCTATGATTTCTTTTCTTTGTCTGGAACAAAAATAAAAGACGTATATTTGGAATAGAGACAGCTATGTTCTTTCTCCATTCCCAAGGATTGTCACCCATAGTTTAGGTTTCAGCCCTTCTCAGTTGGACACCTCTAACACAGTAGCCAAATGTAATTACTGGTGTGTTCTAGGATCAATATTTAAAGATTAAAGGTAAAGAGATGCAGACAGAGTATAGTCCTGTGTTGAGGTGCAATATTCTATATTATGAAGGTGATCTACTCGAGGTCTCTGAAGGTAAGGAGCATTACCTATTCCTTTCTGAGCATGGAGAACTGATCAAAAGGAAGCTTGGGTAATGCTTCCTAAAGGAAGACACACATGTCCACATTGAGATGAGAGGTACAAATAGCTTCAGCAACAACTGACAATGGGACAAAAATAGCTCCAAGAAGAGCAGCAACTCTATGTTGTGGCTGTGAACACTACACATGGGAGAAAAATAAATGACCACCAGCTACATCTATCTCCATGAAACACATACTTGTGTAAGCAACCCAGAGGGGCATCCTGGGAAGAGCTGGTGCTATTCTATGCCTGACCACTGCTGTCACCAACAACCTCTTGCCTTCTAAGAGCTGGGATGAAGAGTACTCAACATGACTGGTCACTATTGACAAATATGGGAGCAATGTCCCTTTCGTCTTACAAACTCAAGACTATTTGGGATACTGTGTACATTGTCAATGACTCAAATAATGTCCCCATTTCCTTTTGTTAATAAGCAATTAATTTGTACTTGTTTCCCAGGCATCAGGGTGAGCAACTATTGTTTATATTTTAGGGCATGATTTCTTTGCCCTAAATAGGGAACTTAACCCAACTATGCGAAGATCCTGTGCTGATGCTCATACCTGGGCTGCTGCAAAAATGTAATTTTAACAGAAGAATTTGCTGTTCAGAGTCTCTTATGGGACTAGCTAAAGCATCTATGTGGTCATGAGTCCAGCTGGCAACACCTGAGATGTGTAAAAGACCTTAGTCTTGGCCAATGGAGGATCAAGAGCCGCTCTCAAGTTCAGTCTCCAGGAAGTGATTTTCACTATCCCCCAAATGGAAATTGTCATACATAATATTGCTAATGTATATATAAAAGGTGTGATTTAGTGAACTACAACCAAGAATGTGAATATGGGAGGGAACAAGGGTAGTATAAGGTAGATATCTTAAATATTAGGAAATGACAGTAATTTCTGTCTTAACCTCTTCAGCTCTGGTTGCTAAGTTACCATGACACACCACTGGGTATACTTCTCAGTTTTTGGTCCTGGATCTGACAGCTTGATTAATTCTCTGGAGTACAGAAATCTTCATGTTGAATATTTAAAAATTACACATGCATGCACACACACACCCACACCCACTCATCCAGTACCCCATTATTGCTTCTGATATATAAAATCTGTTTTATAATTAAATTGACATATGTATGAGGAAACCTAAAATGACACTTCATTTTAATGATGGAAAATCCTCTCCCCTGTGATGCTTCTTGAAGTTTTCCTTCAATATAACACAGTTCACTCTTCCCTGGCAGCAGCCACTTCCTCTCTTTAATATGTGCGCTTAATTCTTGACTTTATGTTGAAGAAACATGGAGAAAATAGAATGTTATTTCACAGCTGATATTGCTTTTCCTTCTTCTGTATGTCTTGCTTGCTGTGTGATTGAGTTCAAAACTGTCCATAAATAATACTCTAATCTGGTGACTGGTCGGCTATGGGTTGTCAGATGTATCTACAGGGATATGTCAGTGTCATATAGCTAGGTCAGCCTGACTTAAATCCAAGGAACTTCTCTGAAAATCACACAAAATTGTATATTTTGAAATATATATACCAAAATATGGCATCCCAAGCTACACTGTTTTCTTGTTCTTTGGCATTTTGGGATAATTGTTCTCTGTTATTCTGTATCCAAATGACATTGTGTTCTTTCTTCTCTCATGCTGTGTGTGGATTTCCTTTCTTTTACTAATTTAAAACAAAAGAATGACAACCTCAAATTCTTTTCAATATAGCAAATGAGCTTGTATAACATGGATAAGAAATGATGCTGTAGCTGGCGCATACTCTGTGGGTGATTAGAGATAAATACATTTCAGCTGCTGACAGTGGTTCACTGCATATAGTCCTGTTATCTAAAGTCTGGCATCTGTCCTCCAGAAAAAGTTACAATTCACAGGCTTTTCAACCAAGGAGCATGGAGTAGATCTGACTGTTTTAGTCAATCTATAATGGTCTTATTCCATTTTTATATAGTTATGATAGTTCTGATGGCTGACCTGAGCATGGATTTGTCTTTATTCCCACCGCTAAGCTGGTGGTCTGAAATCTCTCTGTGAGGCTATAAACACGTATGCATCCATTTTTGTCTTCAATTGTCTTTAGCAGTAGCTAAAGCAGTCTCCCTTTCCTAGCCTGCCTTTTCCCCAAATTGTGGAATCACCTCTACATATACTGTCTCTACTTGGCCAATTATCTTAATCCTTCTTCATTTTAAATCAGCCTTTGACCTATTTTTCAACTTTTTTCATTATTCTTCAGCTCCATGATTTAAATGAAATAGCAGTTGCCAAGATCACAATTGGTTTGCGTGATTACACGTTCTGGGCTCATCATCTCTCTCAGTCTCTCAGCAGCTACAACACGGGCACTGCTTCCTCCTTTCTGAAATGTTCATTTTCTTGATTTCCATAACACTAGATTAATTTTCCTTTTGCTTCATAGTTCTTTTCCTTTTATTATCTCCTTTGTAGACTCTTTCTCTTCCTTCTAGAGTCTAAACACTAAGCCTGTTGAAGGCTTTCTTGACTTCTGCACTGCTTCTTCTTAGAGGGCATATTTCCCTTGTGCCTTTACTGTATGTATTCACTCATGGTCTTTAGAAATACAAATGTTAGAGCAAACCCGAGGCACATATATTCAACTACACATTAGAATCAAAAACTTCTATGTGTCATGTCCAAACAGGACCACTTGGTCTTTCTCTCTCCTCTCTTCTTAGTCTTCCACATCTTAGTAAATGGCATTGTCATTTGCTTGAGTCTATAAGAATACCAAGAACATTTCTGGTGCTTCATGTACTATATATACCACTACAAGAAAACTATCAATCCTACCTCTGAACCTATCTATCTTCCCCCCGAAAGGTCTTTAAATGTGTTACCTTTTGCTGCGGCTGTAGCAAAAACCTGAACTTTCTTTTCCACTCTTGCAACGAACCTCCAAACCATTGTTCACTTTAGTATTATACTTTTAAAATATACCACATTAGTTGCTATTTAAATATATCAATTGTTTCCTATCTTACATGTTTTACTAGCAAAAATGAATTTGGGGATTCATTTCATAATTTTTATTTTCAAGATATATATGTTATAATTCCAGGCCTCGGGAGGTTGAAGTAGCAGGGTCACACATTTAAGGGAAAATTGGGCTACATAACACCCTATATCACAAAGAAAGAAAACATGTATGCATTGGTCTATGCTTAACCCCCCATGCCTCACGCCCTGACTTCCCACACTCCTCCAACTGCTTTCTGAATTTCCACATCAGAGTCTTTCTACTGTCAGAACCTAAGACAAAGACTGTCTTCCTTGGACCATGTTGTGAAACTGACCTCATTTTTCTCAGTGTGAACAGAATTTGTCTTCCTTATCTTGAAATTATGCCAACATGTATTCTGAACCACGAGTCACACTTCATTGTCATCATAAAGACATTAGCCCATATTTCTTCTTTTCTTCATTTGCTTATTTGCTAGTGGTCCTGTTCACTAGACAATATATTTACCAGGAAAATGAGGACCATCCTTTCTCCAGGACCTAACATAGAACTTAGAAAAAATGTTTGATAATTAAAATGTAATTATTATTATTACCAAAGGACATAGGAAACACTCCAAAAGTTAAGGAAACAAATCAGTTAGGTAAAAGGGGCTTTGGTTAATAAAGAAGAAAAACTTTCTTTGAGTTCCTCAGAGCTGTAGAGGCAAAGCTATTTACAATTCGGAATATAGGCCTGGGTCCCTTTGAGAAGAGGATGTATTTCTAGGATAAGGCCCAGATCTCTGGCTTCTATTAGTGTGGTGAAGCCAACATGGTTCTGAATGTGAATGTCCTCCATAGTCTCATGTGTTTGGACATTTCCTTCTCAGCCACTAGATATTTCTAAGGGTAGTGGAGTGTTAGGAGTTGATTTCTAAACAGAGGAAGAAACCAGCTAAAGAAAAGCTCTCTTGGTGACTGGTAGAACAATATTATGGCCCAACCTCTCTGTTTCCTGAGACATGATGCAGTGAATTCTATAATAGTCCTGCCTCAACCATCAGGGCATTATGGACATAATGGACAACAGTCTCTTAAACCATGAGACAAAATAAACATTTTCTTCCCCAAAATGACTTCTTTTATGCATTTTATCAGAAATGAAAAAGGAGAGTAGCTCTAGTTGCTCATCTGATTTGTCTCTTGTTTACTGTATCACTGAGAAAGCACAACATACTGCACATATTTGAGGTCCTCAGCTCTAAGACATGGATCATTTAATAAGGCATTTCTGTGTACTGTAGCTCAGGTAAGTTCTTAAGGAAGGTGACATGGCCACAAAGATGAAATGCTCATGGGGTTCACTCCATTAAATCCCTGTATATGTATATCTCACAGAAGGGAAAACTTCCATTTTGATTTCTATAAGGGAGAAAGCTAACTTCTGTTTATGAGTTCTAAATCAATCATTCTTTTTCTCATCATTTGGTAGGAGTGTACCAAATACTTTCAAATGTAGACTACAGTTGATAGTTTTTAAGAAAACAGAGGGTGGTGTTTCCTAAGTTTAGTTTCACATTTTTTTCAAAAGAAAAGGCTGAAAGTTTCAGGAGAATTTCACTTAGAGAAATTTCCCCTCATATCTAGTAAATGAACAACTATTTATTGCTTCAAAATGTATACGTTAAAAAGCTCTTAATAGTACAGTGTCCACATCAGGTAGGAAAGACTGCTCAAAACAGCCATGCTAACTAGAAGGTTGTAGTGCTTTAGATGTTGAATATAGGCATATGCACCTTGTTTAGCTCCCTTTCTTGTGTTTGCAATGAATCAGAAAGTGTTCAATAACTCAAAATCACAAGTATATACTCTTATATTTAGGTGAATGGATCTAATCTATATTTCATAAAAGGAGAAAATAGCAAAGGAACAAAAGAAAATGAAACAAAGATGGAGACCATGACAATAGTCTATAAAATAATAAATATAAATCCAAGCTGTAAAAGATAAATAAAAGTATTTAAAAATGATTTATAATGGTGGATAGAGGGGAGGTTCAGTGGTTAGAGTGCTTGCTGTATATTCAACACAAGGACCTGAATTCAGATCTCAGCACTCATATAACAAGCTGTGTAGCCATAGTCTCAAGTATGCCTGTAATGCCAACTCTTGAGAAGCAGAACCAGGCATGCTGACTACCAATATAAAAGAAAAGTACAATCCTTAGGTTTATAGAGAGATCCTGCTTCAAAGAATAAAGCAGGAAGTGGGAGAGGAGGACAGCTGATAGTTCCTTTTGCCTCTCTGTATGTTTGCACACACACACACACACTCACGCACGCACACACACACATATACCCCATACAAATTGTGGGCTCACACAAATATAAAAGAATCAGAAAGTAGTCGCAAAAAAAAAAACAAAACAAAAAAAAAAAAAACAATTAAGAAAAGGATACTGGTGTAAGTTTATCAAAGTACTGTGTTTATATTCTGAAGAAAATTCACAAAACAGGCTTCAAAATAAGAGCTAAATATTGATAAAACTAGGAAACATGGACCCTTAGGAGGTAGTGACTCAAGTCACAAAAGAAGAGCCTAAGGTGATAAATGAAGACTGCTTTACCCACAGGTGGATCAAGTGGAAGACATAATACCAAGGATGGAAAACAAAAAAGACACAGTAGAACATTTAGGCACCAACAATGACAAAAATAAGAAAATATGAACAACAGGTATCAGTGCACTGGGACACCAGTAAAAGACAATTACAAATTCTGGAGATAGAAGAATATTAGGCTAAATGAATAAATAATATATTTAATGGCCTCATTCTAGAAAAGCTCCCAAATCTAGAAAATGAGGTGAACATCTACATTGAAGATACATGTAGAGCTTTAACGAACAGTATTCAAAAGAGCCTTCCGTGTTACATTATAATGAAAACACTCAGCATAGAAAACAAAGAAAAAACATTGGAAGCTTTGAGAGAAGCACCATGCCTCACATAAAAGTAATCCCATCCGAATTATAGCAGACTTTTCAATAGAAAGCTACTTAAAACATGGAAAAATCTCTATATTGATAATTTTAAAACACTAAAGAAGGAAATCAAGGATCCTACATGCATAGGGAGTGAACGACTCAATATTATAAAAATACTACCAAGAACGATCTTCAAATTCCATGTAAGACCCATCAAAATTTTAAAATCATTATTTATAGAATTAAAAAAACAAAATCTCCAAATTCTTATGGAAGCATTAAAGACAGTTAAGATAAAACAAGCCATCCTGGGGAAAAGAGCAGAGCAGATGTACTACCATACCTGATTCCAGGTTGTATAGCAAGCAGAGCCATAGTGGCAAAATCAGCATGGACGGTACCACCATAAAAACAGATCTGTGCAACTGAGAAGACTCAGAAATAAACTCCTGCAGCCACACATCCCTGATTTTTGCAAAGGTGCTAAAAATACACACTGGAGAAAAGACAACTCTTGCAACAAACGATGCTAGCACAAATGGATATCTGTACGTAAAAGAAAAAGTTAGATCTCTATCTTTGAACCTGTTTGAAAATTAATTTCAAATGGATCAAAGCACTGAATGTAAGATATAAAACTTTAAGACTGATTGAGGAAAAAAATAAGGAAAATACTTCACAATGTCACCATAGGCAATAACTTTTTGAATAAGACTCCAGTCGCTTTGGAAACAAATTTACTTGACAAATTGGGCTTCGTGGAATTAAGAAAGGCTTCTGAACAGCTGAAGAGGTGACTTACATAATGGGGAAAATATCTTTGCTAGTCATGCATCTGATGGGTGATGATTACATAGAATATGCAGAGAAAAAATTACAACAAAATCAAACAATCCAATTAGTGGGGAGAGGAACACTTTCTAGGAACTACTATCAAGATGTGGTCCGCAAACACCTGGATAATGATGAATACTAGCCCTCCCAGCTACACAGACAAGGCACTAGAGCTCTGGAACTCAAGACCAGCTTTGGGCAAATAGAGCCTCTGTTTTAAAAAACAAAACAAAACAAAACAACAACAACAACAAAAGTAGAACAACCACATCAAAACCAAAAGCAACATATACATTATTGAAGCAAATCTAGAGCAGAACCATAAAGGAAAGATTTACCATGGAACTCAATCACTTCTATGCAATTTTTAACTTGCTGTGAAGGTCTCCACTTGTATTTCGGACACAAAGTGAATCTTGCACCTGGAATACACTTTTTGGAATAGATCAGTGTATGTTTTAGAGCCCTCTTGTCCATCTGAGCTTCATCTGACTTAAAAATCTCTGTCCTGAGATAGTATGTAAAGCATTGACTTAGCTTTAAGGAGCCAAAAGTATAAACACAGATGAAAAGAAAAAAAAAGGAACTAGAGATATGTCAGCATTTGCTGATGTAACTCAAATCAGGTTGGCATACTGAGTCTCTCAAGTTGGTAGAGAATAAAATACAAGGAAAGGAACAAGAAAGACCTGGGAATTAAGTGTGGCAGATCAGCAACTCAGCCACTCCACAGAGTGTTAAGGAAAACAACAGGAGAGAGGGATTCATGGGGAATGAAGCATGAAAGCCCTTTATAAAGATCTAAATATCCAAGCTTCCAGACAAACACAACTCATCTTTTAAAGAGAACCAACTCTTCAGCAAAGAGATCATCAGAGAAACGTAAAGCTCTAGCTTTTCCCTCACTCGATTTGTGAATAGAGGTAGCAGAGAAAAAGTCCCAGCTGATTGGTGTGGGAAAGGAGCTGGGAGAGGAGAAGACAAAGGATGGAATAAAACTGAGAATTCCACTAGTGATCAAGGGGAGTGGCAACCAGCAGCCATCAGAATCATCCAAGAGGAAAAAGGGTTACAAATCACTGAGACTCCAGATGTGTATTCCAGCTAAATGAGCTTGAGAAAAATCCAGTTGCTTAGAGTGTAAAGAACTTATTAGGAAGGGCTATAAAAACGTGGGGGGGTGGGGGAGGGGAGACAGACAAGATACAACACTGTATAGTATTTGCTCCTCGATACCTTGAAATATTGAAGATTTGTTTTCAATATGGTGGCCAATCATGACTGCATCTACTCTAGAGGGTGCACAGGTGAAGCATGTTCCACTATCACAAACAATCTTTCTGTAGAGCTCTGTTCTTAGAACGCACTGAGCCTCTAATTCTTCATACATACATAGACTACAAGTGAGTGCAGAGAAACACAGTCCACCTTGGCCTTGGTTTTACAATCCTGAACATTAGATGTGTTAGATATAGGCCTAAAGCCCTAACAGCTTACATATAGCCCTAAAAGCCCAAGAGGAAGGAGCCATTTGGACCTAATGAGACTGTTGTGCCAGGAACCCCTATAAGGTCACCAAGGAGCCGAATCCAATGCAATCGCATTAGGGTCTCTTTATTCAAGCTTGAGCTTGGGTTCCCTCCAACCCTGACACAGCAGGAAAGTGGATCCCTGAAACTAATTTTAGGCAAGTATGTATAGAGGCAGGAAGGGAGTATGTAGCCTGCTACACACCTGATTGGGGCCATTATGGCCTTTAGTATAATTGGTTGGTCCTGTGAGCCAAACCATAAACTTAACTTCTGCTTTCCTCCTGATTGATGGTTGTTAGGAAGTGAAGTGTCAGGGGCAGGCTTGTAACCTAGAGGTGTAGATTTGTTGGGGAATAATCTGGAAACTGGTTCTAGATACAAGTCTTGTTAGTTAACTTGAGTTTAACCTTAGGTCAAGTTCTCTAAAATGGAGTCTGAACCCAAAAGGTTTGATCTCTCAAGACCATGTGCTACCCATACATAATAGGGTTCTGTGGAGAAAAATCTTCAAACACATATTCTGAATATCTTGGAACTAAGGGGAAACAAAGCATGATAAAAAAATGAGAAAGCTATGGTTCAAATGCTGGGGCAAAACTTGAAACCAATTAAAAATAGAGTTAATGGGACCTCCCTCATAGAGGCAGGGGGAGGGGGAATGGAATAGGATTGAATAGACAGTTTCCAAAGGGTAAAACATTTGAAATAAAGTAAATATCAAAAAAATTTAAAAATGTAAATCAAATAACATCAAAGTTAAAATATCAGAAGTAATTTCTAGTAGAGAAGATTTGTGAAGTAAATTACATCATTACTCTATGTCAGATTTCCTTAAAACTATCTGGTAAAGAGTAGGTGTCAAGAGTGCAGAGATTCTAAAATGTTGTCTATTTCTTGTTTACTTACTCATTCACAGGGAGAAAGCTAAGCTAATTGTATTATTACATTGATGTGTTAAGAAAGTTTATGATTTTTGAATGCATGATATTTGAAAACATGTACTACTAACCCAATGTGTGCAGTACCCTACCAACTTATTAGGAAAATTAAAAGAAGAAGGAAATGAAGGGAATTTAGAAAACAGATACTCTTATAGTAAGGAAATTGAAGCATGAAAAATCCAAAGCATGAGAAATATTTATGATATGTCACCCAGTATGGCTGAAAAATCTCAAATGAGTTATAATAACCAAAATACAAAAGTCATATGTTTTTACAAGAAACAACTGTAAAGGAATTTCAATAAAAAGTTAAAAGTTCAGACAAAGATTAATCACACAATGCCAACAGCAAAAAACAGCAAAGTGGCCTTATGCATCAAAATAAAATCAATTTCCCCAAGCAGCAAATGGATAACAATGGTGATTTCATTCTGATCTAAAAGTTCTCAATGAAGACATAACAGTTATGAACGTCCATTCACCAGATTAATGTAAAATAAGCACTCCCTCAAAAATGCTTTTAAGTGTGCTCAGAAAATTGGACACAACAATAGCAATGGGGGATCTTTAACACATTTTTTTTTGACAGTTTTTAGGGAATAGGGATAAATGAAGGTAATGAGTCAATCTGCTACAATTCATTCTTAACTATGCTTGGCATTGAGTGGCAATAGTGGAAAGTCTTGTGCATTTAGGGCTTAGTAACCACTGCCAAGCATATTCATAATGACTAGTAGGTATTAGTGAGTTTGAAGGCTAGAGAGATTGCTCAGTGGTTAAGAGCACTGCTGCTCTTAAGGAAGATACTGAATGGATTTCCAGTACCCACCTGGAGGCTCACAGTCATCCATAACCCCAATTACTGGAGATTTGCTGCCCTCTTCTCATATCAGTGGCATCAAGCAGTCATACAGGCAAAACATCATACATGTGACAGAAAAAAAAGTATATTAAGAGCATGCATGCATACACTAGTGAATTTTGGAAGATGTACTGACTTCAAAGAAGCTTAGGGAAACTAAAGTGAAGAAAATTGAGAAAAACAAATATTCATCATCACACAGGTAACTTACTTTCAGTACATGTTCTGAAATTAGTAAATGGTTACAGAACACCTTATTTAAGAAAAACAGCTTTAACAAATAACTATAATAACAAGAAATAACTGAAAACTCATGCTGCTTAGGTGGTAAGGACAGGGCTGTATATTCTACATAATAAAATACACTGCGGTCAAACCTTTACTGATGTGCTCTCACATTCTCATTGTAAAAAGAACCATTTATTTGTTCTAAATATTAAAATAAAATTAAGAAAGTAAGAGGATGGCAAGACATAGAATTCTGTTAAAAACCAAAATGTGAGACCTCCACTTATTTTTCCAGTGTCTAGCCTGGTGAGTCTCTGACCTTCCTATCTACCACGTCTTCCCAGCACAAAAGATCTATCCTGAGTCTGAGCACAAATGGATGATAGAAATCTCACGAGGCCTCAACTGTACAAAACAAACAAACAAACAACAAAAACTCCTACAGATAAGCAAGAAATGTTGAGAGTGGCAGAAATAGACTTCACCAGGGAAGAACATACTACCTGGTTACCCAATATCAAAGGGTCAGCTCTGAAAACATACATACAACTAACATTATATGGACTGATTGGGTTTTATTATGGAGTATGTAAATATACATGAATGTATGTGTGTGTGTGTGTGTGTGTGTGTGTGTGTGTGTGTATAATTTAGGATTATATGCATATCCATATATGCATGTAAGAATGATTAATGAATAAAGAAGTCAAGAATTGAAAAGAGAGCAAAGAAGGCTATGTGGGAGAGTTTGCATGCAGGAAAGGGAAAAGAAAAATAATCTAATTATATCATAATATCATAATCTCAAGAATAAAAATAAAAGATAGTAAATTACACATAAAAAGCAAGTAATTTTATATATTAGTACAGCATACATAAATACGTTAATAACTTTTAGAAAACTAAATAAACATGCATACACACAGACTGACTTTTATATGCACATAGATATCTGCATAAAATCATACATATATAATAAATAGTAATTTAAAATATACAATGAGGTATAGTTTCTTGTGCGATACTTACAATTAATCCCAACAAACTACATGCATTATCAATATAAAGAGAGCTACGAAACTATGTGACTATGATTTATGGTAAAGGACAGAGCCATCACATGTACGGGAGGGGAAACTCATTCTTGGAAATTTTTATTACAACATTCTATACTTCTGAAAAGGAAATGGAAGCAGGCAGAACTATAAGGAATCAGGAATTACTTTATGAGGTTAGTTTTTGAACTGACCCAAGAACAAACATGTGGGATAGTAAACTAATATTCTTCCAATTTCTGTGATTTTGGAAGTCAGTGCTCTCAGACAATGTCCCACAATGTACCTACAGAGAGACATCTAGTAGGTTTACCACATGGAGTCTAAGGTACATCTTTGTATGGTGGCCCTATTAAAGACCTATTTATCAAATTTATGTTTTTCCTGGGAAGATGGTAAGGATGGATGTTTATTCCAGACGTAGTGTTGTAAGAAAACTGGTATCTTTTTATGACTGAATATTTGGCAAATTGTAGCTTTAGTAAGGACAGTTGAATACAACAAAAGCTATGATTGGTTCAATTTTTTTAAGGAATTGGCATTCCCTCCTATGTTCCCAGAGAGGGGGCTGATTGGTATTTATTTGCCTGGTTTCTATGGCTCTTTATCGTGGGCTCACAGTGACTATAGCCAATGCTTGCATTCTGTGCTATTATTTCTGCCCAACATGGAACCATCAAAGCCTTGCTCTGGGCCAGGCCTACTTTAACATTGTGGCCGGTTGGTGACTGCCAGATCAAATCATGGATCTCAGCAGGTACTTAATTTCTTTCTCACAATTATATTTGAAATTAATGTAATTAAGTCATTTTTTTTTAATTTTCACCTATTTTAAACTGTTGACTTTCTTTAGTCCAGTCTTCTTGAAGTAATGCCCATTTTATTTTCTACTGGAGGTCTTCAGTTGATGTCTTTGAACAGTTTCTTTTGTAAAAGTCCAAGAGTAGTCAGCTTAGGTATCTGTGAGTGGCACTTGACCTTTGGAATTTGCAAACTCTATAAATAGCTTGTGCTATTTTAGCCTTTCTTGTAGTTAGATACAACAAAGTTCATCATTAGTAGCATTGTGTCTGCTAGCACTCATTTACATTCTAACGACGTATCTGTATCTGCCAGTTCTACATTCATCTTGTTTAATCCCTTGTTTGCTGTACTCCCATTTTCTTTTCTAGTAAATGAAATAGATCCCTTTCCAAAATCCTTTTACTGATTAGCATGTGTGCCTCAGTGCAGTCATTTTTTTCTTTCTCTCTCAGCTTCTGTGAGACAACTTGTGTGCATTGTGAATTTCAGATTGCAGGTAGTTTTCTTAGGTGTTTGCTCCTGATGTTCTTCTGTCTGTGACTCCTGTAAGTGCTGATGCAATTCGCTGCTCTTTTCAGTTCAGCTCAATTTTTGATGAGTTCACATTCTTTTTTGTTGCTAATTAAACTTTTCTGAACTCTGACAAATATAATAACATCCTACCAAACCTGAGTGACTCCAAGAGTTGTGCATTTATTTCTTCCATGGAGCTTGTACTGAAGCCTTGTGATTGCTCTCTACATAATTTGGAGGATGTCCTGGTTAGCTGTATTGTCAACTTGATACAACCAAGAATCACTTAGGAAGATGTAGTCTCAATTGAGAGAGTGCCCTGATCAGATTGGTCTGTGGGGAAATATCTTGTCTTGATTGTTCATTGTTTTGGGAAGGCCCAGCCCACTGTGGGTAGTGCCATCCTTGAGTGGATAGGTATGGGCTGTATACGAAAGGTGGCTGAACGAGCCAGCAGTAGGAAGCAGCATTCTTCTGTGAATTCTACATCAGTTCCTCTTTCTAGGTTCCTACCTGGAGTGTCTCCTCTTCCTGTCCCAGTCATGGACTGTTACCTAGAAGTATACACTGAAGTAAGCCCTCTGCTTCCACAGATGCCTTGGGTCAGAATGTTTGATTCCAGAACTTGAAAGTGACCTAGAGAAGAGGAGAAACTACGAAGTGTTCTATGGATGAAACACATTTGAAACAATTTGCAAAACCATCTCTCCAGTTGTTTAGTTGTCAGGGCTTAAAAAGATCAAGGACCATGGCTACAGGATGGCCTATGCAGATGGACTAAACCTTCGGGAGACTGGTCTCACAGCTTCTTCACTTATTACTTCTATCAAGGCTTCACAAAACAAAGCCAAGAATGTATCAGACCATTGAAGATCAACAAATAGTAGATTCTTAGAGAACTGTCAATTTTAAGATAGGCAAAAGTGGAACCCAAAAACTTTGTGAGAGCAGTTGGAATGTTTCTGGAATTTGGAGATTCAGAAGCTAATGGAGCATACTTGTAAAGTTTCAGTGTTACCAGTTAGCAGGTGTGCATGCTCCCAGCATTGTGTGAAGACTGAGCTTCCAAAAGGATCTCTGATCAGACAGGCCACTGTGTCTGATGGACAAACAGGGAGGCTGTGCTCAGCCACACTTAAGTCTTTAAGTCTGCTTTTCTTTCTTCTATCTTACAGTGTGGGAAATGCCGAATGCCTTGTTCCCAAGTACAAAGCCATCCCCTATCTCTATTGCTGAATGCCTTGCTCCCAAGTTCAAAGCCATCCCCCATCCCTACTGACAAGCTGCAAAATAACACAGAAATCTCCCTTTTATTCTTACCACTGTGGAGTAAGAGCCAGTGAGTTCAGTTTCTTTCCTGAGACAGCTAAATGTTAGGCAAAAAGAAGAAAATGATAGATTATGGATATGCAACATAATAAATAACAACGACCATTAACTGATAAATGAATGCAGTGAAATTTACAACTCATCCTGGCAACCACCTAAAAACTCAAGTCCCAGTTGTCACACAAGTTATTCTGCCACATAGGCCCAGCGTCTAAGAAACTCAATGGACTTGCCTGTCAGCATCACAGAATCCCTTGGGATTCTGGAGCAAAGCCCTTCTGCTCTTTGTGGACAACTGCTTTTCATTTGAGAAGCAGGCTTGGACTGCTACTGTAGATCACTGTTAAGCCACAGGTCATGAAATTACTTAGCTATCGGGGCTGCCAATCATCAACAGGATATAGCTTGCCCACTAGAGATAAAGCTTTGACATACATAGCAAAGGTACATTATCCAATATGAGTGGTATATACAAGACAATATCATGCTGCTGCTAAAAGCACAAGAAGTTATAGGGGAAAGTGGTTCACCCACACAGAATTCCACTCCTGCTTTCTCTCTCTCTCCCTCTCCCTCTCTCTTGCTCAAGTTATAATCTCACAAGTTATAATTAACCTTCAATGTCTCCAAGCTCATTGTATCTTCTACCTGCATGCCTCCATTGCCAACTATTCTTAATCCGTGTCTTCACTAAATAGCAGGAAGCTCAAAGGGCTAGGAGTTCAATTTGTGTTATAATTCAACTAGGCAGATGATGAAATTCCATTTGTTGTTTGTTTTTTGTAGACTCAACTCCAGTGGTTTCAGATCTGAGTCTTTTTGCAGGGAAGACAAAGACAGTTTCAAGTCATTTATAGAGCACATGGCCAGAAACGTGAATCCCTGAGCTCATTCCCATCTCTCCCATGTTTGTTCAGTGAAATTAAGAACAACCAGTCAATTTCACTTTATACTCCTTAGTTTGACAAATACATCCAAACCTATCATGTTTATAGATGCCCAGAACCTGCTTTTAAGTTAGTAACTCATCGAATAGGATTATCTAGTGATCTATGTCCTGTATCCTTCTTGCACATTCTAAAATATACTCTACGCACTTCCATTACTGCTGGAAATAGTAACTGGTGCATTTAAATCTAATTAGATCAGAAAATCAATATATTCTACTTCCATTGAGATTCTAGAAACCCCAGAACAAATTCACATGACTCATCATTAACATTCTGTTTCCCTAAGACCCTTCTGACTGACAGATTCTATTATTAAATCTCAACATGAAAAACTCTATTCCAGAGAAAGAACCATTTGTATGTGTGTGCTTGCATATGAATATATGTGTGTGCAGTCATGCATACATAGTGATGTCTTTGCCAGAAATGCGCTGTGTATATGAGGTCAGTCCTAGAATTGGTGATGCACCCATCATATTGCTGTAACTCCTGTGTTTGAGAGATGCTGAACTGCCAGTGAAACATCACTCATATGCCATCATTGATAATTTGTGATCCTCTGACCACATTCTGTTATAGTTATATAAACTTTGATAGATTTGACTGATCTTATTTTTTTTATTTCCACAAACTTTGCCTATTGTAAAATTCAATTGGTGCTTATATCTTTGAAAATAAAGTTATCTGTGTTAGTCTGTTACAAATTTTCCATTTATCTTATTATTTTCTACTAATACTTAAAAGTTACTAAAGTTTATTTTGGCTCATAGGTTTGGTCTAAAAGAGCCACATCCAGTGGGAGTTTGCTACTGGAAGAGTTCTAAACATGTGCAGAGCATCACATGACTCCAGACAGGGAAAGCATCTGTGTGCATGTGTCTGTTTCTTCTAGTCTATCCCTTCCTTGCTTAATAGAATTAAATCACAGAGACACAGTCCTGATAATAATTGACTAATCTAATTACTTGCTAAACCCTTGCCTCTAAACCCAACTGGGTTAAGTTTTTCTTCTGCATACTACATTATGGGAATTACATTTTAGCATGTACACTCTTAAGGCACACACTGACACTACATGTTAGCAACAGTACTTTGGAACTTCAGGCCATGGTCAGTTTGCAGTGCCAGCCATGATGTTGCCTGGCTGTACTCTAGAATGGCACTTACTAGCTGTACCTCAGAATTATCACAGCAAACTTCATGATCTTCGATGGATTAATTGAGATGCAGTTTTGTTTAAAAATGGGAGTGAAGAACAAACACAATCATGGCTTCAATAACAGAAAATACAAACCTCCTGTCCTACTAACTCCAGTCTCCTGGTGCTCTAAATGCTGACAATAATGAGCTGTTCCCAGCTTACGTTCTTCTGCAGGGCCAAGTTGACCAGTGCCATTTCATTTTCCCCTTCAGAACTCTTTAGAGAGAGTTCCTAGAGCCAACAGGCATATTGCCTTGTTGACCCTTGTGCCTCATAAGCTAATGCCACAAGAGAAATCTGGCTAAAATTGAAATTGGGTTTCTCACATTTCTAATTGATGTTGTTCTGATACTATGTGTATATTATACAGTGTTCCATAAGGTTAAACATATTTCTTGCCTCAAAACTGTGTCACAAATTGTGGTAAAGACCTTCAAAGTCTCT
Source organism: Rhynchomys soricoides (assembly GCA_019843965.1). Taxonomy (NCBI): domain Eukaryota; kingdom Metazoa; phylum Chordata; class Mammalia; order Rodentia; family Muridae; genus Rhynchomys; species Rhynchomys soricoides. The sequence goes on along the minus strand of JADRCH010000126.1, from coordinate 5,981,018 downwards.
AATATGTATAGTCTATCGCCCCTATAAGCATCCTACTGGGCATCAGCACTCGAGAATGCCTTGCCTGTGTGTAATTGTAACTTAGTACTTCCCAACCCACCCTTCCCATCAGCCATTTCTTCTCATCCACTGCTAATCACCATTCTATTCTATTTTCAACTTCATTGTACTCTTAATTTCTATGAGATTGGTTTGCTAAAGTCCTTTTATAAGTGACATAATGAAGCGCTTGTCTTTCTGTGCCTTTCTTATTTAACTTAGGATAATGAACCACAGTTCTACCCATCTCTTTGCAAATGACAGGACTTTTATTTTTTGTCATAGGTGGGTACGATTCCATTGTATATACATACCACATTTTCTTTATCCATTTATCATTGGACGGCTGTAATACCGAATGATGATGATAAGTATGCTCCTATTTTTTTCACTGTATTTTAGCATCATTTTAAAGTGTACTTTTAAATTTATTAAAACATAATTAACTTTCAAATAACCTCAGGCAGATATACTAGGCTATCTTCCAGAAGCAGGTTTTGTAATGTATAAGGTGACATGTATGTTATTGTCTCTGAATATTTACCAGTAGAAAACGCAGAGGTAGGCTAATGACATTGAAAATTATGACCTTGTTGATGTGACAAGGTTACTTTATGTATTCTTGTCTTACAATTTTTTTGCCAAAAAATTTAAAAGTAATTAAAACTTAAAACAAAATATTCAGAGAAAAATTATGTAAATGTTTGTTGAAGTGTACCTGTGTATTGAAGTGTTAAAGTATTTTAAGCTGGTTGTTTAAAAGGGCAAAAGTTTTTTTAAAAATGGAAGTATATAAAAAGTGAAATATGTTAAATGTGATATGCTATTTAGTTTTTGTCAAATGGATACAAACTAGAGGTAACTGAGGATAGGGAACATCAGTTGAGAATTTCCCTCCATCAGAATGGCTGGTGAGTATGTCTGAGGCACTTCCTTGGTAATTTGTATGAAATGGCCCCGCTCACTGTGGAATATATGGCTTCTAGGCAGGTTGACTTGGCTCCTATAAGAAAGGTAGCTAAACACATGCCTGAGAGCACACCAGTAGCAATACTCCTCCATGGTCTCTGCTTCAGTTCCTGCCAACAGGCTCCTATCTTATCTTGAATTCCTTCCCTAGCTTACCTTGATGGACTGTAAAGTGTAAACTGGATAAACACATTCTTTCTAAGTTGCTTATGGTCACACTGTGTTATCACAACAACAGAAAAGAAACTAGAACATGAGGATACAATTAATTTAGCATTGAAGTTGATATTTATTAAGAACTTAGTCCACCCTAAGTGTTCAGTGTTTGTAGAGCCCAGAGCAGAGCAGAGATGCTACCTACTATTGACTTGCTGACTCTCCTGAGCTTTAGAATGGTAGGTGCCTTACCAGCTCTGCTTATAGATGTTCTCTTGTAAACTATATTTTTTATTATACCTCTATTTAGACAAGTTATTATTACATCATGCTCTCTACAATACCCAGTATAGATACACGTTGTGGAGGTTAGAAACCACGTGTGTGATGGGCAATACCACCTTGGGTTATGAAAATGTCTATGCTGATGTTCATACAATGATGGAATTTCTAAATGATGCATTTCTCAGACCACATCCCACTGTCACTGAATGCATAATTCACATACAGGAGAGGACAGCAAGCTGGAATCAGGGCAGACTTGATATTGCTTGAGTCTAGAGGCTGGACAGAAGTAGAACTTCCCTGTCTGCAAGGAAAGTAATATTTTTTGTTTCTGTTTTACCCACAGCTTTAGTTGATTGGCTGAAGCTCAGGCATATAATGGATGATAATCTTCTTTACTCAAAATCTATTGATTCAAATATTAATCTGTGCAAAAATATCTTCACAGAAACATCTGGAATAATGTTTGACCAAATATCTGTGTCCTGTGGCTCTGCCAAATTAGTACATAAAACTTACCATCTAAGAGGTTTCTTTCTGTAAGAGCGTGACACTCGGATTATCATATTCTTGTCAGAAAATGCCAAGACATCATGCAAAAACTAAGCCAGTTTTCTAGATACACAGCATTAGCTTCCACAGAGGCTCTCGGTGTGTATTTAGAATCAGTTAACTCTCCTTGTGAAAATGAAGTGCGATGTAAGCTTCTGTCTCATTTGTTTCTCCTTAAGTGGTGTTTTCTACATGAGGTCTAAATTCGTACTCCAGGAGTCCAGAATAGAACTTTATTTCTGCTCCAATTTTGCAGTGACGTTTCAGGGAAATTGTTACAGAAGCACCAGCCTTTACATTTATTCTTAGCCACACCACATGCTGAATCTTGTCCCCTCTTCACAGAGGTACTTTGTTGAATTTTTCCATTTGCAGAGAGTAATGATGGTGGATGCTTTCAGTTCCAGATTATGCCAAGTCTCATTTCCCCAAATCTCAGCTACAAGTTGCAATTTTAAAAATAATATTTTCTGCTTTTTGTCTTGGGTCTGTTCAGTACACAAATGCTCCAGTAACTGTCACAGAGGGGACATGGCTTTGATTATTTGTGAGTGTTCCTTCTTCTAACCTTGTCTACATCCTCTCAGCTTTGTCTCCAGTTCTATTACTCTTGTTAACTCTTGCTTTTGTGATTCTGAACCCCATCCCAGACAGTGATCTTGAAGTATGGGTGGTTTGGCATCCTGTACATGTAGAAGCTTACATTGTGTGGTTGTCAGTGATTTTTATGGTTACTTTTAAAACTAAGCTTATTATTTGAGAAAATTATAGATCAAATTGCATTTGTAAGAAATACAAAGAAATTTGGCACGTATTCTTTATCCAGTTGCTTCTTGTCTCCACAAACAATTTACTTAAACATATTAGAAAACAACAACTAAGACATATACTTTGAGTTTGGCAAGGTACAGAGCATTATAATACACCCTGGCCTACTGGCAACCACTGATCTGTTCTCCACTCCTACCATTCCACTGCCTTAAGGATGATATAATGAATTCAAAGAACATTTAATTAATTAAAATTGGATTATTTTTGGCTCAGCATAATTCTGTGAAGAGATATCTAGGTCATTGTACTATCAACTTGTTTCCTCTTATATATGAGAAATAGTTTTTGGTAAAACTGTCTCAGGATTTATTTGGACATTCGTTGAAGGACATCTTCGTTGATACAATTCAAGAGGCCTTCAGTGTTTGTGCACAAGTTTGTATAATGATGCACTTTTATTTTTCTACATAGGTGGTCACGAGTTTACCAGTTGATTTCTAAGTAGATGGCAATCTCTTTTCCCCTTACTTCACAGACATATTGTATTAGCCTTTGGGAGAAACCAAGATAATTGTAGAAAGAATATTTTGAGAAAACACAATTTTATGTTATGTTTTATTTTATTCTCCTAAAAAAAAAAAATAAAAAATCTTAATTAAAATTCTAACCTGTAGTACCTTAGAATTTGACTGCTTTTAAAGTGTTAACCAAGTTCAAATGGGTCTTAAGGATGACTAAGATCTGTGGGTTTTGAGATGAGGACATGCACAATGCAGACAGAGGAAGCCATGTGAATGCCAAGAATGGCAGGAGCCAAAGTAAATCAAGCCGGCAGGTACTTTGATCTTGAAATTTCAGTCTCCATGGCTTGAGAAAATGAATTCTATTGTTGAGTTACTTGGTCTATGATGTCAACATAGCAGCTCTGTTGAACTAAGAAAAGCCAAACACTATACAGGATAATAAACCTGAAAAGCAAAACATTTAAAGAAACTGTCAATTGTTTCCAGAAGGTCCAAAATGTTCTGCACTGATAGTCACAGTGTAAACTGACCTAGTTTCTCACCACCTGATCCAACACGTGGATAGCCTCTAAGTGTTGTTTAGGTCTTCTGAAAGGTGTGGAATGCTATTCATTTTAATATCAATTCTTTGAAAACTAATAGATTTTGAGCATGTCTTTATATTTGTTATCTGTATATCTTTTGCTCATTTTATGAATGGAATATTTATGTTGTCAAATAGTTTTTAATTTTCAAATAAATTCTAGGTACTGGTTGTTTGTCAGTAACAGTGTCTGAGTATTTTCTCCCAGTCTGTAGTTTGCTGTTTCCTCCCCTAATGGCTTTTCACAAAATAAGAGTCATGAATGAAGAAATTTGCCTCACATGATTTCCTTGTTTGGTTCATCCTTTTAATGTGAAGGTCAAGATCATTTTGTCTAGCTGAGATACTGAGAATACCTTCCTACATATTCTCTGTGATGGAATTGTATCATAATTTTACCTTTTTTTTCAATCTACTTCAAATCAATTATTTCCATTAATGTGTGAGTTGAATTTAGGGCTTCATATCAATAAGGCAAATGTTCAACCACTGAACAATCACCCCAGTAATTAAAGTTTTTCCAGAAGTATAAGTATTCTTTCTATTGCTGTAGTATAAACACCATAGCTGAAAACAACTTCAGGAAGAAAGGATGCCCTCCAGCTCACAGCTGTTGTCCTCCATGAAGTCAGTGCAGGAACTAGCAATAGGAATGTGGGGGAACCAACTGATATAGGTGTCATGGTTGCTGACTGGCTTGCTTTCCATGGACTGCTTATCTTGCTTCTTTACACAACCTAATCCATCTGTCCAGAGTAACACTGCCTACAATGGACTTGGCTCTCCCATGTCAGTCATAAGCCAAGAAAATCCCACAAAGGCTTGCCTCCAGTCAAATCTGACGGAGATTTTTTTTTAACTGAAGTGCTCCTCCCAGATGACCCTGGTACAGTGTAAAACCTAACCATCCCCTGTGTGATACTTAGAAGGGATCCTTACACTTGGTGTTGAGATGTTCAGCTTGGAATGTCCAGCACAATTTGATGGCAAGGCTCTTTGTGTTCCACTGAATCATTGGTAGCTTTGTCCATGTCAGCAGGCCATATATGTGCGTGCTTTTTCTAGATCATTCAATTCTGTCATTTGTGTACTAGTCACGCCATCTTTCCTTGACATTGATCATGTATTTTGTGAATGATACTGACACTAAATTAAGGAAATAGAGTTTGAAGAGAACCAGTGAGTCTTCACTGTCAGATTTCTGTTTTGTCCCTGCTCTCTTGGGCAATCATTTTTAATTTAAACACATCTACCTTCCAACTTATTAATATTTAACATAGTATCTACAAAATTCATATTCAATACCTTGGGTTAAATCAATAAAGGATGCATTGTTTAGATAGCTTAGAAGATTAGATATTTTATCTATGTGGGGTAAATTGAATATATTATGTTTAAGTATCATTATGTAATATATCCTTAATTGTTGACACTTCTGATTTATCCACAATGCTCACAAAAATACACATATATAGACAAACACACACATACACACAACCACACACATATGCAAACATACACATATGCACACACACAAACACATACACATAAACACACACAAACACACATACAGACAAACACAGAGATACATATACATACACAAATACACACATGGAGACACACACACAGAGTCTGCTTTGCATCAAAATTGAATATTCTGGCTTTATCTAATAATTTGTTGAGCATCTTTATTCAAATATAGTCATTCAGGATAAAGTTCTATGATTATATTAAAATCATAAAATGTATTATCCTAAAAACAATCTCCATTTATAATTTGATACATGGTCCTTAATTCTAGCATTCTGGAAGCATAGGCAAGCAGATCTCTGTGAGTTCAAGGCCAACCTACTCTACATTGTGAGTTTTGGACCAGTCAGAGCTACAGAGTGAGAACATGTCTCAACAAATAAACAAACAAACAAACAACAAACCTCAAAAAACCAAAAGCAAAATAAAACAACGACAACAAAAAACTTTGTCATACCACACAATCGTGATATGGCATTTATATAATTAATCATGAAACTAGACTGACTGTTCCCACTTTAAATTTCTCTTTCAAAACTGCTTTAGCTATTTCAGTTTCTTTGTTTTTCATTTAAATTTCAGAGTAGCCACCCATGTAAAAGTAGTGCTGCCAAGATTTTGATAGAACTCACATCAAATCTGTATGTCATTGCTGGAGGGAAATGATACCTTCATCATGGAGATCCTTCCAGTTAATAAACTTCATACACACTTCCACTTGCTTTTTTTTTTTTTTACTTCTCCCCTAGCATTGTGAAATTATTTCACTGTGAGTTCTCCTTCATACGTTTTGTTAGTGTTACAACTACACATTTAATTTTTACAAGCAATTATACATGATGCTATATTTTAAATTTTAGTCCCCATATGCTTCACTTGTGATAAAAATACAATTAGATTTTGTAAGTTTATCTCATATATTTTAATATGGATACTCCAGAACTTTTTTTTAATAGATTTTGTGGGATTTTCTAAGTAGACAATTGTGTTTTCTAAAATATGCCTCAATTAATTTCATTTTTTTGTGCTGTTTGTTGACTGCCTCTGTGTGTGACATGAAAGCCTTATGACTATGTAGTACAAAATGTTTTGGGATGTATAAATTGGCACCCTGTTCCCACCACCTCATAGGCTAAGAATATCCTCAGATATCACTTAATGCCCATGACAGAGAATTTCCTATTTGTCTATAACTATGCCCCTATCCTTGATGTTATCACCAGTGTATCTTGGTTTACGACTTTCACTGTTCTATTTCTGCAAAACCATTGTGAAAGCACTGTCTAGTTAGAACATGGTATTTGTAGTAACATGAGTCTGTGTTCCTAAGCCATAGATGTTTATATGCTTATGTTTGGCTTCTTAATAAGCGTTTCTCCTCTCTCTCTCTTTCTCTCTCTCTCTCTCTCATTCCTGTTGTTGAGGTGACAGGTTTGCTTTCTTTTCAATGGGATAAAAATGTTCAATAGCATATGTGTACTTAATACCACAATACTTTGCATTAAAAATAAGAAAATTCACACTTTTTATATATGGATTTTATCATACCAAATAAATACTAAAAAGTTCAGTCACAAAGGCCTTAACAAATAGAGGGCAGTTATTATTAATATTGCTAATACCATCTAAATGGATATAAATGCTAAGTCCCAGACAGGTTAAATATCTTGCACAATAGTATGCAGTTAATGGGAATAGGGACTAAACTTCAAACTCATGGCATCTAATAAAAAAAATCAGTTTATTTTCTAGAAACACAAAACATCTTTTAAATCCACCCGAGGGCATAGAATAATCCCAGATTCATCATTCTTAAGGTCACTGAAAGAGAGAGTTGATGGTTAGATGAAATAAATAAAATCCAGTCCATGAATATGCAGTATGTTTGTCAAGAACTTGCTAATTGGTAAAATCCATAATCCTCAAAGGTAACTACTAATGATCTAAAGCATGTTATGCGTTTCTCATTACACTGTGATATTAGTTTCCAGCTCACAACTTGATAGTATTCTAGTATTAGGATCTGCACTTCTGAATTTCTCCCCTTCACTGTACAAATTACAGGTGTTTTATATATGTTATATGCACATAGTATGTCTCTGTGTATGTCTCTCTATCTGTGTCTCTCTATATCTCTGTCTATTACCCTGGGTTGTTTTTATTTGAGACTTTCCTTACATGGGCCATAGTATGTAATGTTCTAGAAGGCTAAGGCAGGATGATCCTGAGATTGTCAGAATACCTTGGGTTTTACAGGAAGACCCTGACTCATATAGCAACAACATCAAAAGAGTCAGGACTAAGATTGATCTGGCTGTTGAACTAGTGAATTATTATTCCAATAAATATTCATGTATGTCCCTCAAGTTGGGTACAGATGAGTCTTGGAGTCTGGGAAACATTTAGGCAAATACATTAAAGTTACGGTTGTCAAAATAGAAAGCTGAGTGGATTCTGCAAATCAAGAGAAAAAGGAACTCATTCGCATGTCATCTGAGCTATACTTCAACATTTTAAAATTATACACACAGAGACATGTGTGTGTATGTGTGTCTGTGTATGTGTGTGTGTGTATGTGTGTGTGTGTGTGTGTGTGTGTATGTGTGTGCATATATACATAATATCAATTATACACATATTTGTAGACCAGGCTGGTCTGGCACTCACCATAAAGCCCAAGCAGGCCTCAAATACTTTGCTGTTGTCCTGTCAGCGACTCAGACGTACCTTGATTGTGGGCACAGAGACCATGCCCAATTTTTACATTTTACATCCTAGATTTCTGAGTTTGATTTTGCTGTGCTTGCTGGTTTTAGAGTTTACTTTAGATGGAGAGGAGGTTTCAGCCATAGAGACTGCAAACACTTTTGTCTGGGAAAATAAATTTCAGCATGAATTTCAAACACTGAATGTCTAGCTGCATATTTTTTGGAATGACTATTAATTTTCTTTGGCTTCCCTTGAGCATCTCTCCAGTTTCATTGTAATTTTCTGTGCTTGCCACATTACACCAGTCAGCATGATCCACTGACTTCCTAGTGCTAGACAGTCTGATGTGTTGGTCTGCTCACTGAAATATTCCTTACTGGACATTGTTTGAAGCTGGACACACAGAATAGGGGTTAACTTGGGAACAGAGGTGCCAAGATGAGGCTGACAAAAGATTTACTACAGAGTGTTGTGCAGTCACTTAGTATATTTTGTTTGGTTTTGTTTTATGAAATTATTATAGATTTTCCCACTGGGATACAATGATTTATTACCTACTGATAGACAAGAGTGTTTAACTGTGTTCCAATTAATTGAACAATTTGCTTTTTGCTTTGTGCTCACACCTGTTCTTGATCAAACCTAGTTGTGATTCTGCTCTTGGCTATTGCATGATGCTATATTAATGCTTTATTGGTTCCGCTGTGCCTATAACACAGCAGTTTATGATGCTTAATAAAATAACTTGTCTAAAGACTCTCTTGGCTTGGAATTGTCCTTTTATCAAATTAATATCATGATGTAGATTTTCCTTTTACTTGAGGGTTGCAAATTTCAGTAATTATCAGCCACACAATACTTTAGATATTCTAGCAATTTTCTTGCAATGTATGAGAAGGGCAAATTGCTCTCTGGTTAATTGATGTTCTTTCCCTCTTATACTTCAGATAGTTAACGAAGTACATGGGAGTTCTATAGGGAGTGTGGCCCTAGATGCACGAAGTAACTTTTAGGTATATGCTGGGCATCCCTTTCCTTGGGCTTTGACTCTCTGAAGAGATTGTAAAAGGATGTTTCAGTCTAACAAATAAAGGAACATGGGGGCTTTCTATAATTAAGAAGGTGAATAACCTATGTAAAACTTCAAAAAGGTGGGAATAGCCCAAGAGAGTGGGAATCTTCACCTACCAAATTCTATCTTCGCCCTACCATGATGATTATCAAAATGGAGAACATTTCCTGAAGCCTTCTATGGAAAAATAAAAGTTGGAGCATGGCTTCTGGAGCCTGGCTACTTGAATTAAAAATCAAACATATTTGATATATGTGTTGATGAGGTTTCTGTTGCTGTGACAAAACACTGTGACCAAAAGCAACTTGGAGAAGAAATGGTTTATTTAGCCTGTAGGTTGTAGTTCATCTAAAGAAGCAAAGGCAGGAACTCAAGGCAGTTCCTAAAAATAGGAACTGATACAGGGGCTGTGGAGGAATGTTGCTTACTGGATTAGTCTGCATGGATTATTCTGATTGCTTTATCATACAACTTAGGACCCATAGATGGGACTTTTCATAGTGGACTGAGCCCTGCCAATGAAGGATTAAGAAAATGCCCTAGCGACTTGCAATTTGATGGACATATTTTCTCAATTGAGGTTCCTTCTTCCCCGATGACTCTACCTGTGTCAAGTAAACAGTACAGTGTACCAAGCCTGATTCCTCTATAAGTTGAGTAAAATACCCAGTCTATATTAATTGAAAATGCAAGCACTTAGGGTTATAAAATCTCCTCACATAGTCCTTGACATTTTCACCAATATTTGCAAATGTTAGAAGTTAATAATTTCATAATGACATTAAGAATAAGGTGTGTTATATCTTTTTGATAGTTAAATATGGAGTACCTGGTACACAGGAGAAAGGAAAACGGAAGGAATGAATACACTGAGTGGTGGTTCTCTTAGTGACCGATTTAGATCAAATTACAAGATGCTCAGATCTTCTTGTTAACGAGACCAGTTAGTTAAATTACCACAGTCTAAGAATACACCCCTAACCTTGATGGATTCCCCTATAACTGCATGTTGGAGGGGAAAGGGTGATTCATCAGAAGGAACAAAAGGACTCAAAGCACAATGTGTTGATGGAAATTGCATTCTTTTATGAAGAGCCTCATGGGTTCTCATCAGGAGAACATAATGTCACACAAAAAAACAGAAGGAAAGACAGAGTGGTGTTCTCATTCTTGTGTCCAAATGACCACCTGATCTATATAGTCTGTTAGCATGTTAGTTCATGCAAGTGGTCTCACCTAGCAGTCTTCTAACAAGTTTCCTTCTGTTACACAGGACCATCATTAGTTCCCATGATGCATTTGGACAAATTGAAAAATAAAATAAACAAATAAAATGACAACAAAAGTCCCTTCCTCAAGACTCTGCTCTCATCTTTCAGGAAAACAGTAAAAAGGTTGTTTGAAAAAGATATTTCCCTGTCTTCTGCCAGAAATTCAGTGTTGCAATAATTCTGCATCATTCATAACACTTTTGACTTTTTCTGGAGTTGTGTTTTACAAATTACACATGATTATATATGGCATTCTTTCATGTTAACATTCACCAAAGCATTTCATTGGTTTCATTTACAGTAATTATTGCAGGCTATTTTTTCTCAGTTATTTATGTCTTATCTATGAATGATCTCTCTGTATTGTTTAGAATCTGCAGGAGACTGGAATAGCTTTCCTGTTCATTGCTCTACCATCCAAACCCAAACTGTAACATCATTGAGGATTCTCAAAGTATATTTGTTAAGTGACTGAATAAATTATAAAAGTTAATGATCATACTTGCTTAAATTAGGTCCAGCTTAAGTCATACAAGCTGCAGAAGGAAGCCTGATTTAAAATTTACTTGCCCACAGCATATGTTGACTGAGACTAAAAGCATTTTTCAATGATCTATGAGGTTTATGAATCACATCACATATAGGTGTTTTTATTATTAAATAAAAACCTGAAATGAATGATAACAGCTACTTAATTCTTTCCTCTTAGGATAAGAGTGGGAATAATTAGAAAGCGGTCCACAGGAGCAGATTTGAACTGTCAGTTTTAGGGAAGTATGGTTTTGAGAGCCAAGAGCCATGGGATTTTGAGCCTACCACTGGCTGAGGGAAAGCCTCATGTTTCTGGGTCTCTGTTTATGGGTTTATAAAATATGGTATTTGAATGAGAATTCTCAGAATATTTTGGCAAATATTTTGCTTTATTGTTACTTTGGCAGTGTTGAAAATCAAATGCAGGACCTTGTGCGTGCCAAGCAAATTCTCTCACAAAGCATCCTCCTTCAAAATATTTTGGATTAAACACTGGCAGCCTTTCTGAGGAAAGAGTGATGCTCAAGTGCACAGCCTCTTCCCACATCCACTCAACCACAGCAGTCTAGGAGTATGATACCTCATTGTGACTCAGCTTTTGTGTCTATTGAAAGAGAATTGTTGGTTTGTGCTTTTCTTTATCTTGTAGCAAATGTGAGAGATTTATAAGGACATGCTAGTGATGCCAAGCAGAGCCTCAGTGGCTAATTTAATGGACAGTAATTTCTGAGGCACGAGCTGTTAATTGCGATGAATAAAAATGTCTCATTCCTTGTGACATTAATGAAATGGTCAACTCATGCTTGTTTGAGTAAAAGATATGTAATTTTAGCATGGTGTACTGTGTGAGTTAGGATCAATTGGACAAAAGCTATTTAAAATATTTAGAACAGAGAGATTAAAATGCAGAAGTTTGGTTATATGGAGTACATTTACTATTCCTACTGTAGTGATGGAACACGTGACAGAAACAATTTAGGGAAGAAAGGTTTATTTGGATCAAAGTTTAGGACACACAGTATATCATGACAGGGAGACATGGCGGCTGATGCAGCCCAGGCTGTAGTGGTTGGAATTGATTGCTTTGGTCCTCATAGCTTGAGGGCTCATGGCTCATCAGAGCCCTTAGGCTAGGAACAGAGCAATACAATTTCCAGGGCCCATATTTTGAGGCCTACATCAGGATTCTAAACCCATGACCAAAAGATTCCATACCTTCTCTGAAGAACATACCCAGCTGGGGCCCAAATATTTATACACATGAGCCAGTATAGGATAGTGTACATCTAACTATAACTAAGATGACAGATATCCAGAGAGTAATTAAGTTCATTCAGAATGAATCAAGACAAATAAAGGAAGTAGATATCCTCACCTGAGGCAGGTATCAGGTAGTCCTAGGATAAAGCCATGTTGGATAGGCTATCTCCCCCAGGGAGATGCACTGGTGAGTAACACAGGCACTTCTGAAGATGCTGCCCTAGGGGGAAGGGAAGAGAAATAGCCTGAATATTATCTCCTTCCCACCCTTTCACCTTCCTCAGCATCTCTCAGCTTCTTTATTTTTTACAATATAAGTGAAGCAGAGCAGATCCAAACAATGCATAGAAGTTCATACAAGACTAGTATTGCCATAAATATTGCTCATCAGTTATCTGACACAGAGAGAAAAGGATCCCAGCATATAAGAAATTCATAGAGAATGAATATTGCCTTAAGTGGAACAGCGGAGTATGCATCCCTAAATTATTTTTATTGTAATTATACTATCTATCAAAGCCAGACAATCAAAATACATAAACCTTAATGACAGCTACAGGGATCAAATTGTTGGATATTTGTAATTTCAGCTCAATCAGTTACTATGGCTAATCACTCAAAGGGTTAAAATTATGGAACTGAGTGTGATATGGTATATACCATCATGCTGACCTGGTATAAATTTGGACAAGTGCTAGATTCTGAAGAACAAGGAAGAATTCAACATGACCTTAAACATACTAGGAAGGAGATTCCAGGAGGAAAGTTCTGGACTGTGTATACAACTACAGGGACCAATAGGAGGCTTATAAATCTGAAACATGTAAATGGGATGGGGACAAGGGAATGGCATTTAATGTGAAAGAAAATGTTATGCTGTCAACTATATAACAATAAAAATAAATAGCAAAGTAAGAACTGAAAGAAACAAACCTAAATTACTGAGTTGTACTACCTGTAGAGGTGTCTTAGACAGGATTGAGACTAAAGACAGAGACAGGATCTAGCCCATTAAATCCCAAAGTGACTGATTCTGTAAAAGGACATGAGGCCTAGCTGGGAATAGAATAGATTTCCAGTACCTCTTACCTCAGTACCTGGAACCAGTTGCTAGTTAATAGACAACCCATCCCCCACCCTCACATCTGGACTGTTGTTATAATATCTACTCTAATTTTAGGTAAATGCCTTCTAGGTGCCTACTTCAGAGATTAGCAGTAATCTCACATAGCCATGAAGAATGGAGCCAGCACAGCCAAGGTTGTGGTATTTACAGAGGTCTGGAATAAGTTTGAAAAGGTAGAGCTCTATTCCTTAAACCTGGAACCATTAAACATATTCCTCACTTTTTTCCTACAAACTTTCCACTCCAGAACAGAGGCAGAAGCCTTCGGTGTCTTCAGTGTCCAGCACTTGGTATAACCTTAGTGTATAGCTGTGTGATGGAAGCACATCTCAACTTAAAATACTGTTTGTCTTTGAACCCTCTTTGAGGCACCTTTCATTCCCTAGTCCTTCCTGTGATTTGTTCGGTACTCCTAACTGGGTGTCTACAGCCTTTTTATCCCCTATATCAGTGAGCGAGCATGCTGGCCCTTCTGTGCACTGGATACTCTTTTCTCTTCCTGGGACAGCCTTCCTTTTTCGTTCACCTGATTATTTTAACACCTGCAGTATTACTAGAAGTTTCTCTATGATTAGAGCATGGACCATACTCTGGAAAACCTTTCTGATCTTTATCTTTCAAGGATCCTTTCCCTGTGGGAATTGCACTAGGAGAATTTCTCTTTCTCTTGACTAAGATGGTCATTTGAGCATAGGAACTGGATCGGACGGAAAGCCCTGGCACTTAGGTGTGAGATGGATGGAAGTAGGCAGGAGGTTAGATAGGATGCATTCTAAACTGGCACCGCTTCATGACTGGTCTTGATGAGGTACCCAGATGTGTCTACTGACTACTTGGCCAGTCTCTCCCTGAAGCTTACTTTTCAGGAAACACAGTTTCTTCTAGCAATTTATGGAAATCTGGGAAGGCATAATTAATTCACATGTCTCTCTTTTCTTCCATTTGCTACTTGTCAATAATTACTTTGTGAGGGTTACCATCTTCTTCTAGGTGGCCTAGACTATATGGACTAGTATCTATCCACTGGGTTTGATTCATGTAGTTCACATTACCTTCATTTGCAAGAGGTCAGAAGTTGGAACAATTTTATTTATTCACTCACTCTTTCTTTAGTGTTTTGAAATAGAATTATTGGATGCAGGATGATACTGGCATATACATTTATTAATAATGTCAAGAAACATGAATTTTGAGATTTAGAAAGTTGAAATGTATTTCTCTGTGTCAGCTCAACATAGACCTAATCATATATGATGTTTCTATGGTTGAAACACTGGACTATAGAAAAATTAATTTGGAGGAAGTAGTTTACTGTATTCTACTTATATTGTTTTTTGAAAAAGGATTTATTTATTTATTTTATGTATATTAGTATACTGTTGCTCTATTCAGACACACCAGAAGAGGCATCAGATCCCATTGCAGATGGTTGTGAGTCACCATGTGGTTTCTGGGAATTGAACTCAAGACCTCTGGAAGAACAGTCAGTGCTCTTAAACACTGAGCCATCTCTCCAGCCCATATTGCTTGTTCTTAAGTCAGACTTCTAAAAAACTATATGCAATCAGGACTTTGGAGGTGGAAGCAAAAGAATCTCATTTAAGTGCATTTTATGATTTGTTTATCTTTAATAGGGCTAAATTGTTCATGTGCATGCTTGTATCTGTAGTGTATTCTGATTTGGATTCTTCGGGATCTAGCCCAAAGGGTGGTACTTGTGGATATCTGATGATTCTATTTTTATTTTTTAGGAAAAGTCTGTACTTCTTTTCATAATGGCCACACTAAGTCATCCCTTTCACAGACAGTGAACAGATTTCTCTTCCTCTTACATATTGGTCAAAATCACTGTATATCATCATTGTGACTGAAATGGAGTCTCATTGTAGCTATGATTTTTATTTTTCCCTGATAGTTAAAGAGATATTGGTTTGTATATTTTGCAAATATTTGTACTTCTTTTGAAAAAAATGTATATGTAGTACATTGGTACATTTGTAGATTGGATTATTTGTCCATTAGTTTTGAAGAGTTTTAAACTGTTATATTAATGTCTCAAATAATCTGCATACTCATCTTCTCTTAGGTGAATAATATACAAAGTTTGCCTCCTTTTCTGTAAGCCATTTCTTTACCCCATTGCTTCCTTTGTTGTTCAGATATGTTTGATGCAAAACCATTTGTCAACACTTTTCTAATATTTCCTCAACTGTTAGACTCCTTTTCAGAAAAGCATCAGCTGTGCCTAACTTGACATGCTTCCCTTGATTTTCTGTAGTAATTTCAGACTTTACATTAAAGTTTTTAACTAACTTTTAGTTGCTCTTTACACAAGAGAGAGGTCTCACTCTAAACCACCATTTCTTCCGTATATTGTTATTTTTAAAATATATTTAAACCACCATTTCTTCAGTTTATTGTTATTTTTAAAATATAATTATATTATTTTTCTCTCCCTTCCTTCCCTGTTCAAATACTCTTTTGCTCTCTTTCAAATTCACAAACCTTTTTCTTTGTTTTAACATATATATTATCTTAGGGTTTTATTGTTGTAAAGAGACACCATGACCACAGCAATTATTATAAAAGTAAACATTTAATGAAGGCTAGCCAACAGTTTCAGAAGTTTAGTTCATTATCATCATATTGGGAAGCATGGCAGCATGCAGGCAGACATGGTGCTGGAGGTGCACAGCGTTCTTCATCTTGATCCATAGGCATTATGGAGTACACCGTGTTCCATACTGACTGGAACTTGAGCATAGAAGACCTCAAAGCCTGTTCATACAATGACACACTTCACCCAACAAGGCAATACCTACTCCAACAAGGCCACACCTCTTAGGAGTGCCACTTCTCGTGGGCCAAGCATTCAAACACATGAGTTGATGGGGTCAAACCTATTCAAACCACCACATATATGGTATGTGTTTGAATGTGTTCATGTTATGTACATATATATTCCAAATACATAAATAAAGAGTTGTAGAGCCCATTCCCAATTTGTATGACACAACTTCTGCATCTGAGGCTCAAGGGTCATTGTGGAAGAGAAGGTGGAAAGATTGTAAGAGTCAGAGTAATGAGGAGTCTGCTGTGAGATGGTCTACTAGAAATGTCAAAAGTTACACCCATGAGGTCTGACCAACATGGCTGCCTAAAAGAATGACATTAATAGACATGCTAACATGGAAGGGGAAAACCCATGAGGTCTCAACTCCAGACAAAGAACTACAGGCAACTAATGAATACTAAGAAAAAGTGGAATAGTATTCACCAGAAACAAGCACAGGAATTGGCTTTCTAATTCCAAAATGGCAACACATACAAGTAACATCATACAGTACATGTTTTGAGATCCAGCCTGAACACTATTCTATATAGTTTTCTATGGGCTTGATTTGGTGGTAGCCACACAGGGCTACATGCTAGATGCTGGATGGAACAGCATGGTTTGTGAATTGTAGAGGAAATAGAAAGTGGGAAAGCCTCCTCCCATGGCTATCAATCAGCCATGGCATATCAAGTTGTAGTAAGACCTTCTCTCCTATTAAGGCTAGACAAGAAAATCCAGTAGGAAAGGGTTGCAAAAGCAGGCAAAAGAGTCAGAGACAGGCCCTACTCTCACTCTTAGGAGTCCCACAAGAAGACCAAGCTACACAATTTTAAGATATATGTGAAGGGCCCAAGTCAGTCTCATGTAGACTCTCTGGTTTGTAGTTCAGTATATGTGAGCACCTATGAGCCAATTCTAGTTGATTCCATGGGTTTTCTTATGGTGTCCTTGACTCCTCTGGATCCTAAAAACCTTCTACTATCTCTTCTGCAGGATTCCTCAAGTTTCATCTAAAGTATGGCTATGGGTCTCTCCATCTGTTTCCACCAGTTGCTGGGTGAAGCCTCTCTGATGACAGTTGCATTAGGCAACAATATACGAGTATAGCAGATAATCATTAGGAGTCATTTCATTGACTGTTTTGTTTTTTCCAGTCATGTTTGATTCTATCCTAGGTCTCTGGGCTATCCATCCTCTGGTTCCTGGCCCTTAAGGCAGTGTCAGGGGTGGGCTCCTGCTCATGACATGGGTTTCAAGTTGGACAAGTCATTGGTTGGTCACTCTCATAATTTCTGTGTCACTTTTACCCCAGCACATCTTGCAGGACAGACACGTTGTAGGTAGTAGGTTTTGTGGCTGGGTTGGAGTCCCAATTTCTCTCCTAAAGTCTTGCCTGGTTATAGTAGATGGTTCGTTCAGGCTCCATATCCCCCACTGCTAGGTGTCTTAGCTAAGGTTACTCTCATAGATTTCTGGAAGTTTCCATTGCACTAGGTTTCTAGATCATCCCAGAGATGTTCCTAAATTCAAGGGTTCCAGTTGTCTCTCCCAGTATTCTTTTCTTCCTTCTTCCCCTCATCTAATTTCTCCTGTTCCCATCCCCACCTCCCACTCAGGCCCCAACCTCCTTCAGCTGAGATGCCTATTCTATTAATAAATCTGTTTTAATCTTTTGTGATTTTCACATGTATCATCATGTTATAAGTAAATAAATGTAATTTTACATCTTTTCTTTAAAAATACTTATTTTTATTATTCTTATTTAGGTGTATGTATGTGTGAATATGTGTGTGTGTGTGCATGTATTGTATGTTTTTATATGTATCTTCATCTGAATAGCTGCATATGTGTACTAATGCTTGTGGAAGTCAGATGCATGGGATCCCTGGACATAGAGTTACAGACTATTTTGAGCTTTCTGAAGTTGGTGTTTAAAATTAGTTGGGGTCCTCTGGAGGAGCATCAATTTCTCTTAAGTGCCAAGCCTTCTCTCTGGCCCCTAATTTTACTTCTTTGCCCAAATTTGGATGTGCTTTCTCAGTTTATTGTCCAAATGCTCTGACTAGGACTGATAGTGGTATCTGTAAGAGGCAGAAGTGAGTCTTGTCTTGTGCCTCACGCTAGAGGAAAAGATGTCCAAGTTCTCCCATTGATGATGGTATTGATGCAATGTTTTCCATACACAGTCTTTAGTGTGATAAGTTCCGTGTACATGTAGTTTGTTGAGTCTTTTTTCATGAAAAGATATTGGCCTTCTTCAAACACCCTGTGAAGGCATCCACTGTAATGATCATGAGGTTTCTGTTTTCTTATTGTCATGGTACATCACATTGATTGATTTGCACATTCTGAATAATCCAAAGATCCCTGGAAAAAACCCTCCAGGTCAGACCCTGCAATTCAAATGTGCTATTGAATTAAATTTTCTATGGTTTTATTAAGAAAAAGTCTCCCTCTTCATTTCTTGCTTACTTTTGCTTTCTCAGTTTATGTAATGGTTCATCAGTTTTATTTACTTAAATCAAAAAAAAAAAAGACATGCTGGTCCCTGTGGTCTACAGTGTTGCTCAAGTTTCTTTACTGATTTTCTGTCATGATGTTGTATCCACTGTTGAAGCGAGTCACTAAAGTAGTGACCACTTCTCCAGACTCATAATTGTGCCCTTAGATGTTCTTGATCAGCTGCTTTTAGAATTTTATCAACTTTGGATTCATTTGAAAGAACTCATTTGTGCTTTGAGGCCTTGCTTTGACATAACTTTGTCTCCTATAAGCTTCTCCTCAGCTGATTTCCTTCCTTTCTTTTATGTTCCCAAGTATGGTGAAATTGGCTCTCTTTTGTCTTCAGCAAAACTTATTCAATTTTTAACCTTTTTTATTTAAAGTCCATCGGAAGGCTATGAGCAACCTCCTCTCAGCCTTTCGACTGCAGTTCACGTTGTGGAGTTGTGAATGTTGGCTTCTTCACTGCTATTCTTTTCAACATATTTTCTAATTTTTGTTCCAGTTTTTCTTTGGGTAATTTTGAAAATAGCAACATGTTCCTTAATTTCCATGAAATACGATTTCTGAGGCTATATGATAATCACTACAATATATAAAGTAAGGAACAGTAACATTTGCAATTGCGTATACTTGAAGAAAATGCTATTGGTAAAAGCAGAGTGACAGTTCAGGTATGATGATGGCATCATCATCACTCAGATATTCACTTTGCTATTTTTTTTAATTCTGTTTGAAATTAGTGATAATTGTATAATGTGCCCTTGGATTGTTTTCACATTTTATCCTTTATGAATAACGCTGCTTTGGATATACATCCAACACATTTTAGGAAGCATACCTTTCTTACTCAATTCTCTATCTTATATTTCTGGAGACAGTGGTGCTCACTGAACCAGGAACACATAAGTGAGGGTAGGCTGGCTAGCCAATAAACTCTAGCTAGCCATCTTTGCCACTTGTCCACCTCTGTGGTTACAGAAGCATGCTGCTTACCCTGCTTTTGATGTGGTTGTTGTGGACCCAAAGACAGGTCCTCACATTTGCACCACAGACACTGTACCAACTGAGCTCTCTCCCTAGCCTATAGATTTTTATGCATCATTTTCTATATAAGCCTTCTTACTCAGTGAGTAATGTCCCAGCCCTCCTTGTTTATTTTAATGAACCCAAATATTTTGTGGTTTTTGTTTTCTTGTCAACTCCACGTCTTTTTCTCAATCTCCTGGAGATTTTGTAATCTCTGACTGATTACAGCCTAGTATAAACCATAGTACTTTTTTTTTTCAAATTCTCAATGCTATTTTAAATTCCTTTTAACATCTTTCTTCAACATATTTTGTGCTAATATATTTTAATTCTACTTTCGTTTTAAACCCCATTAAACATTAAGTTATTGTTTTGTAAGAGCAATATTTCTTGGCATTTATGTGTCCCCCTAGTCTTTATTTCTTCTTGTATGGTAATGTTTACACCTGGGATCAGTTATTGTACACCAGAAATGTTCCCTGTATTCTTTTTCATTTGTGTCAGGTTTGTTCTAAACAAAATACTTTGTCTGAAAATAGTTTTTTATTCTAGTTTTTGAAAAAAATATTGCTGCTATATTCTATTCTAGCAGCATTTTAAAAAATCTCTTACTTTCTGAGAATTTCACACATGTATACATTGAAATATAATCATATCTACCCTTATTTCCTCCTTCCAATTCCTTCCATATTCCCCTAATTTGTCCTTCTCTTTTTAATTAATTAGTTAAATTTTGATAATCGACTAAGTCCAGTTAGTTCTGCCCCTATGTGTGTGGGTGTGGAGCTATTCATCATAGCAAATATTTTTTCAAGCCTGGCAATGAAGTAGACAACATTCACACTGTAGGTTGCAGTCAAAAGGCCAAGAGGAGGATATTCATAGCTTTCCAACAGATATGTATTTGCAAGGCAAAATATTAATGATATTTGCTCAAGACAAAACAGATCTAATCTAACCATACTTGGGGATACAAGATGTATGGCTAGATCCTGAAAAGGAATGGCTCTTTCTTCCTTAGCAACTATCAATTGTCAATAGCTCCTCAATAATGAGTGACCCCTGGAGATCAGCTACTCCATCGATGCTGACTTGATAGTGTACAGCTGTTGGTGAATGGGATAGCTATGTCAGGTCAAGAAGACAGCATACAGCGACACAGTATTCCTCCCTGTTCTCTGTTTTTATGTTCTCTGGCTTTTTATCTGCTTCCACTTCTGTAGTGTCCCTGAACCTTGGTGGCAATGAGATTAATAAAGATGACTTATTAAGCTTAGCACTTTGACCAGCTAGTTATCTGTGCTTTGATTCCTTACTGCAACAAACAAACAAACAAACAAACAAAAAACAACCACCACCACCAACAAAAAACACAGAACATTTTCTGACCAAGGTTGACACATGCATATGTGTATAATATTTAGAAGGAAACTTGAAAGCCCAATCACTTATCAAAATAACAATATTTTGCAGGTTTTACTCTAGTCCCTATGACCTCTCTGCCATGAGTTTTTGACCAAGATTATGGTAGTAAGCTGAAATTACCTCCTATTAAATAGGCTTGAAACCCAATTAGAAAGCTGTTAGTTACTCCACAAGAGCTTTGCAACTATTGTACAAAGGGACACATCTTGCCTGGTAGATGGGTACTGTAACATGCATGGTTTATCACTGGGTAAAACAATTTATCTCTTCCCTTTCAGCCGTATGCATAGCACTTTCTGGCACTATAAAACTTAGTCAGCAGTGAGGAAGATTTCTGCTCTGTTTAATACTGATTTCTCTCTATCCTGCAGCTAAAGTGTGGGGGGTCTTCAATAATAGGATATTACTCTGTAGTAACATTTTATATCATATAATTTAAATATCATGGCATCAAAGAGGAAGAAGAATGGAGGAAGAATAAATTACTCCAGGGATGGTTGAAAAAATGTAGGGAACCATATTGTTTTTTGTTTATTTTTAATAGACATATATACATGTATGTACATATTCATATATATATATATGAAATATGATTATGCTCAATTCTTATTTTAACCTCCCAATTCCTTCTACATCCCTCAAATATGCCCTTTTCTAACTTCATGTTATTTATTTATTTATTTATGACACACTAAGTCCAGTTAGTGGGCTTAAATGAAGGTATTCTACTTATTATCTAACAAAAATTCCAGTGCCTGGCATGGAGAATCTTTTTCTAGTTGGTGGAGTCTAATTGTCCCTCAATACAATATATGCTATTGCCATGGCAGAAATTGTAGCTAAAATCCTATTGTTAAAGGCACCATACACTTAGACCTCAGGCCCTGGAGGAATTGAACTGGAATTGATAGGGAAGACTAGCTCTCATAGTACTGGAAGGAGCTATGTAAGCTGCCAAGGGAGAAAAGCAAGCAATAAATAGTTCTACCAAGTTTTAATACGTATGAACCACAGTGATCAGATGGCGAGATATTCTGAAAGATGCAATAGTGGCACTTATGTCCTGAGGACAACCAACATCTATCCAATTGAGCTTAAAGCCTACTCAATAAAAGCATGTCTTGTCTGGCATGTAGACTTAGCCTACTACCCATGGATGATGAAGTTATGGAGCCTAGAGGAGAACGTACTACTACCACTCCCCTAAGCCAGTATAATTTCTAACTGCATTCTAAATACATAGCCTTGTACCCACAAGTAATTATTATATCATCCCTCATCAAGGAAGCTTCTTATTGTATCAGGTGAAGACCATAAGAGAAATGCACAATTGGTCAAAATTCAGAGAACAACTGGCAATGGGGGTGTACAAAACCAATTGATACATATGTAACACAACTCCTGCAGGAAAGGCTCAGAGAATATCACAGATCAGGTAGACAGAAAAATTGTAGATGCTATCAGACCACTGCATCTAATTCAAGACAGTGTATTCTATATCTTATAGAGGAGCTTTACCCCTGAAGTCTAATAAATGTGGTTAACTAAAGAAGATATGAAAAATTGAAAGCATTAGTTATCATGCCAATATGGAGAGAAAAAAACCTCTAGGCAATTAATGACTGCTGAGAAATGGAGAATCAGTATGCTCCAGGGATGAGTCTCCTGGTAGATTATTCAGTCCTAAGTAGTAAACCCTAAACACATGTAAAAAACACAAACACACACACATCCAGGTGCATGCACATACACATGTGTGTCAGCGTGCAAACATATTATGCAGATATAAAAAATAAAAACTATGAGCTCATGTATTTAACAAAGAGCATTGGAGGAGTTGGAAGAATTAAAGGGGGGAATAATGTAAATACCATATGTATAGATGAAATTCTCAGGAAATATATATTCATTCATGGATTTTGGTTTAAATTATTTCAAAAAGTCAGACTATCACATTTAATTACTATTCTTTTGCTGTAATGAGACTTTTAAGATCTTTAATTTCACTACTTTTTAGTTTCCCACACTGCCTGAGGTTTTCAGAAGTATCTTAATTTATATAGAGGTATGTGTGTGTGTGTGTGTGTGTGTGTGTGAGAGAGAGAGAGAGAGAGAGAGAGAGAGAGTAGTAAGAGTGTGTGTCAATGGTGTGTATGTATGTGTGTTGGCATACATTTTTTAAGCTATTTTATTGGGTTCTTATAACTCTACATCCCTTCCAACCCTTGTCTGAACCTAATTCCTTCCAATCCTTGTTCCACCCTAATCACTTCCTATCACCCAACACTAGGCAGGAGAGAAAGAAAGTTGGAGGGGGAAAGAGCGTATAGACCTCTTTAGACTACTTCCTGTAGATTAGGAACATTAAGTTCCTTGGGGCAAGTCCAATCTTCAAATCAAACTTCTCCTTCTCCTTCTCCTTCTCCTTCTCCTTCTCCTTCTCCTTCTCCTTCTCCTTCTCCTTCTCCT
>JADRCH010000126.1:5911626-5957369 GCA_019843965.1 Rhynchomys soricoides | reverse complement strand
CTCCTTCTCCTTCTCCTTCTCCTTCTCCTTCTCCTTCTCCTTCTCCTCCTTCTCCTCCTCCTCCTCTTCCTCCTCCTCCTCCTCCTCCTTTTGCTTCTTCTTCTTCTTGTCTCTTTGCTCACAAATACTTGACAAACTGCAACAACAGCAAGCAGGAGCAGTGACCTTCTTGTGGGTACTCCTAGCCTTTCTCTGGGCTCTCACATTTACACCCCTCTCTCAAATCCTCAGAATTCTAAGTGTAAACTCTCTGCAGCTGGCAAGACCATGCCCCTAATAGCGCAGGAGGCAAATCATAATCACCTGCTCTGCAGTAGCCTCTTATCCCACACCTTGGATTAAAACATAACGATATTCACATAATATAACTGGGCTTTTAAAGAAACCAAAACTCTCACTCTGTGTGCGTGTGTGTTCTTGCATTATTTCTGTGTCTCTGTGTGATGTGTCTGTGTATGTGTGTCTGTGTATGTGTCCTTGTGGTTCCCTGACCTTAAATTTGGTGTTTCACATTGGGAAGAGGTAGGAGAGCAGTAGAAAGAAGGCAGTAGGAATGGGAAATGGAAGTAAAGAAAGATGGTGAACTTGAACAAAGTATAGTGACATGAAAATGCCACAGGAAGCCAGGCAGTGGTGGCGCATGCCTTTAATCCCAAAACTTGGGAGGCAGAGGCAGGTGGATTTTTGAGTTCAAGAACAACCTGGTCTACAGAGTGAGTTCCAGGACAGCCAGGGATACACAGAGAAACCCTGTCTTGAAAAACCAAAAAAAAAAAGAAAAAAAGAAAAAAAGAAAATGCCACAGGAAAACTCATTACTTGTTGCTTAAAGAATTAATTTAAGAAATCGGGCAGTTAGGATAGAAGCTTCCTGTCCAGGGTCAGCTTCTCAAGTAGAAGGGGCCAAGAACATCCTTCCCACGCTAAGAAAAATAGTCAGTGACTCAGAAACCCCTGACCCTGAGCAGGCAGTGATTTGAAGTTTTTAAGTTAGAACCGATAAAGAAAAAAGAATCATGAAGGTTTTTTGTTTTTTTTTTCCTCAGTTAAATTAAAATCATTTAGTTACACTCTGGATGGTTGATATATGTTATTTGACACTAATCCTATAAAACAAATCTCTAAAATTTTACTGTTTCCAATTCCCTCAAGGAGTTTCTCAACTTTAGCTCATGCCCAAGATTGGCAAATGTTCCTAGGTGTGATATTCCAATATGGTCAGATCATCTGGCAGATAGTGGCTCCCTTCTGGAGTTTCAAATCATGCAGTTCCATGCCCTTTCTTGCCTTAAAATATTTGAAAATTTAAAATATGCCAGACTTTCTTGGTGGTACTACAAATGTGCTGGATTGTTGTTGTTTACTACAGTCAACTACTGCGTGAGTCCTGTCCTGCAACTTGGGTATTCAGAGGGCAATATTGCCCCCTCCTCCATGTGTGTAAAAAAAGTTTCAAAAGTCTCAAAGTACCTTGCATTTGTCATTTTATATTGATAACTGTTCATTAATGTTTTTAAGCTCAGAAAATAGTGACTACTGATGTTAGGTGTATATTTGTCATTCTGCATTTACAAAATTCTCATACCAGTTTGGAGTTGGGACTGCCTTCATTCCTGTGTAAAGCACAGAATGTAGGACATCAATCCTGGAGATGCTCTGAATGGCTGAGTTGGGGCTCCGGAATCTTAATTTTCACATAGTTCCTAGGCGAGCCTGATGCATTTCATCACATGAAGGTATTTGGAAGCCACTGAACTAAGCGTGACATGATTAAGAAGTAATTTTCTGATTCACTATTTTTATGACAGAATGCAAGAAACTTCATGGGCTGTAAATAGGAAGGGAGATCAATTTTCAGGTCTCATTTCTAGTAGGTGAGGAGAAATAGATCTTTACAAGAAGGCTTAAAACCACATCCCAACACCACACTGTGTAAATCAAAGTAGAGATAATAAAATATAAAAGGCAAGATGAAAGATTTCTGGTCCTGGAAGGAGAGCCATACTGCACTGGAGGTTGGGGTAAGTTCTGCAGGGTGGCTGGCCACTTCAAGAGCTATTCAGAAAAGGAAAAAAAAAATCTTAAAGTGGTTAGACGAGTTTTGAAAGAAGAAACCATACTCCTGAATAGACCAAGTTTGGTGGGATGAGACCATGGATGGTCATGCAGGGATGGCCCCACCAGAGAGCTAGTCTAAGGCTCTGCTATTAGCTACATTAAATCAAGTGTTTTATTAGATGGCAAAACCACAATCATTTTTAAAGTACTGATAAAAAAGTAATTTGTTTTTATGTGATCTCTTTTCAGAAAAAGAATTCAGTTATTTTTAATAAATTGTTTTATGGTGTCATGTTTTCAAATTATAAACAATTCAAAAATATTAGTTTTAAAAGAAATGCACCCACACTGGATAATGCTCCCTGCCTGCTGAAATAAAGAATCTGGTGCCCAGAAGCAGCATAAAACATTGATAAGAGCAACTTCCCAATCTCAGAAACTTGTTTGTTATGAATGACTTGTCATGTGCCCAGTATTACCAGAACTGTGGTCAGTGATTCAAAGCCATAAGACCAACAACACTTGATTCCATGTGACTGGTTATGAATGCATATATCAAATCTAAATATTGGAAAATCCTATCTGGCATGTTGGAGAAAGAAGCATCAAGGAAGATCCATCATAGAAATGAACATTAACATACTTTTAACATGGATCACATATTTGGAAAAATATATGTCAAGGATTCAGACACAAAAATGAACACACTTGTTACAGTATACTCTGAAAAAATTTGATTGTTGCTTAGCTTTACATATTTGGTGTTACTTATGATATAAGTATGGAACTAACATGATAACTTAAGAGCTATTTACCTTAAAATGTCATTTAACTTTCATGTATTATTATAATTTTAAAAGATAGCTTATTTTCACTCTTGTTAGTTTTTGTTGTTTTTTTAGACAATTTCACTTCTACATTTTTGTAAGATAGATGCACTACCTATTTACTGTGCTAATGAGGTGACTTCACTTCTATATTAAAAGATTACTCATTGTTTATTATTTACCACATTATTATTATTATTATTATTATTATTATTATTATTATTAGTGTGTGCATGTACATACTTGGTAGTTTGTTCGCTATTCTTTTTGTGGAGTCTGGGAATCAGAGTAGGGTCATCACATCTTCACTGGCATGTTCTTGTACTTTCTTTTTACTTCATCTTACCTCACTTCTACTTTTATGTCATATATGCATAAGTAGTCTTGTGTCTCTATGATGTCTTAGAACCACAAATTGGAGAAAACATACAATACTGTTAAATGACATCTTAAATAATGCTAATTTTTGGACTTACTCTGAAGATGAATTAGAACTGTTGAATGGCTTGAAACAAGAATGGCAAAATCAAGCCGGAAGAAGCTCACTTAGGCAGTTGTTAGCATGGATAAGGAAGGGAGAGCCTGTGCTCAGAATAACAAGCAGAGTTTCTTTCCAAGGCTATAATTCTGACTGCACACAGGAAACTAAGTTGAAGCACATTGTTGATGGGATCTGTAAAATCTTATCACTGGTTAGCTGAATAGATTTCCCCCTCTCCCCCAAAAAGAAAACTCTGAAGATGACCTTACCCCTCTAGTTTTGTGGTAGAAATAATCAGGATAAAAATTACCTGAGAAGAATTGAATTTCTATTGTAGAGATGAGCTTAGAAAATAATTTTGTGTCCTCTTCTTGTCTCCACATCAAGTACAATTTGTGCTGTTCAAATAATCATTGGTGTAGAACCCGTTCTGCAGTTTGAATGACCTGCTAGGGCATGTACCTTTAAAAGAAGCGTATTCTCCCCTTCCCATAGACTATCGATTGTCAATAGCCTCCCAGAAGAGAGTGGGACTTTGTGCTCTCCTCCAGCTTCATGCTGGGATTTTGTCTGGCTTGAATTTTTACAGGTTTTGTATACAATGTCACCACCACTGTGAATTCATTTACGTAACTGCCCATGTTGAGTGCAGAAAACACTATTTCATGATAGTCACTGCCTATCTCTGGCTCTTTCAATCATTCTGTCCCCTCTTCCACAATGTTCTCTGATCCTTGTGGGGAACAGAGTGATGTAGTTCTCCTATTTAGGGCTGAACACTCTGTCGTCTCTATTCCCTGTATAGTGACCATTTGTTGGTGTAGCACCAAGAAGTGTTTGTGAACCCCAAAAGACCAATCAGGAGCCAATCCAATGCAATCACACTAGGGTTTTTATTCACAAGCTTAAGCTTGGGCTTAACTCACTGCCAACCCACAGAACAGTTTCAGTGGAGAAGCCCGACTTCTCATTGGGACAAGATTTTATAGATAATGCTAAGCAAAGGATGAGTGTTTTGAGTCTGGCAAGAATTTAGTTGGGGAGGGACTACTGTGGCCTTCAACATAATTGGCTGGTGTTGGGAGCCAAACTATAAATTTAACTTCTGTTTTCCTCTTGATTGGTGGTTGTTAGGAAGTGAAGTGCCAGGGGTGGGCTTGTAACCTGCAGGTGCAGATTTGTTGAGGAATAACCTGGAGACTGGTGCTAGATGCAGGTCTTGTTGGGGGGTGGGGAGGGTAACCTGGAAACTGGTGCTAGGTACCAACCTGTTAGTTATCTTGAGTTCAACTTTAGGTTAGGTTCTCGAAGATGGAGTCTGAACCCCCCAAAATTGGTCCCTATCAACTTTCATTAACTGTAAATCGATTCTCTTATCAGGGCTGAGTGATATAAATCTCTCTGAGATCAGCAACCTATCCTATGCAATGCGATTATCAACAGCACTCGTTTCAAGGAAACTTTTTTATCTCCACAGCAAATGATATATGGTTTGTGTCTACAGGTTCTACAACTTATCTGTACCACTTCATCTCCATGATGACTTCCTGCTCAGCCACACTTGTTTCATGTTCCTGAGCATATCAAAGTCTAACCTCATAACTCAAATCCACCTTGAAGTCCAGCAAACAATGTAAAGGAACAAAACAGAAGGAGAAGTATTTGTGGGAAAATTTCAGGGAGTGTGGCAAATCAACAGTGCAGTCCTGTGTTTCACTAATTTCCATAGCCAATTAGAGGCTCTTCTAGCTTCAAATGTATTTATTCACTTTACATCCCAATACCAGCTCCCCTCTCTTCCTAGTCTCTTTCTCTTACAGCTCCTCCTTCCATCCCCCTCCCCTTCTCCTCTGAGAAAAGCTAGCCCCTTCCTGGGTATCACCCCTCCTCTGGCACATCAAGTCACTGCAGGACTAGGTGCATCCTCTAAGGGAGGCCAGACAAGGTGGCCCAGTAAGGAAACAGGATCCACAGGTAGGCAAAAGATTTAAAGATAGCCCTACTCCAGTTGCTGGGGGATCTACATGAAGACAAAACTCCAAATCTGCTACATATGTGCAGGGGGCCTAGGTCCAGCCTATGCTCACTCTTTGGTTGGTAGTTCAGTCTCTGGGAGTCCCCAGGGGTCCGGGTTAGTTGACTCTGTCAGTCTTCCTAAGGAGTTTCTATCCTCTTCAGGTCCCTCAAACCTCCTGCAACTCTTCCCCAAGACTCCACGAGTTCCAGCTAACGTTTGGCTGTGCACCTCTGCATCTGTTTTAGTTAGCTGTTGAGTGGAGCATCTTAAAGAACAGCTATGCTAGGATTCTGTCTACAAGCATAACAGAGTATCATTAATAGTGTCAGGAACTGTTTCTTGCCCATGAGTTTGGTCTCGATTTGGGACAGTCATTGGTTAGCCATTCCCTCCCTCGATGCTCTGTCTTTGTCCCTGCACATCTTGTAGGCAGGACACATTTCAGGTGAAAGGTTTCATGGGTGAGTTTCTATCCTTATCCCTCCACTGGGTGTCCTGCCTGACTATAGGAAGTGGCTGCTTCAGAATCCATATCTCTCATTGCTAGGAGTTTCATCTAGAGTCACATCCTCGAGACTCCCTTTGTCTTAGGTCTCTGGTATGTTCTAGAGATACCCCCCCCACACGATTTCTGTTCTCTCTCCCCTGTTCTCCCTACATGAGGTGCCCCCAGTCCCCACCCAATTCCCTTCCCATGTCATCTCCCACTCAGTTCCCTCCCTCCATCCACCTCTGATAACTATTTTATTTTCCCTTCTAAAAAAGCGAGGTTCAACCATCCTCGCTTGGACACTATTTGTTATTTGGTTCCTTTTGGGTCTGTGAACTGTAGCATGGTTATCCTTTACTTTTATGCCTAATTTCCACGTGTAAGAAAGTACATACCATGCATGACTTTTGGGTCCCGGTTACCTCACTCAGGTTGATATTTTCTAGTTCCATCCATTTGCCTGCAAAATTCCTTGTTTTTCAGTAGCATTCCTTTGTGAAAATGAACCATATTTTCTTTATGCATTCTTCAGTTGAGGGACAACTGGGTAGCTTTCAGTTTTGGGCTACTATGAATAAAGTTTCTATGAACATAGTTGAGCAAGTGTCCTTGTGGGATGGTGGAGCATCTTTTGGGTATATGCCCAGGAGAAGAATAGCTGGGTATTAAGATAAACTATTCACATTTTTTTTGAGAAACCACTAACTTGATTTCCTGAGTGGTTGTACAAGTTTGTACTCCCACCAGCAAGGGAGGAGTGGTGCCCTTCCTCCACATCCTTGCCTCATGTAACTATCTCTTGAAATTTTGATCTTACCTATTCTGATGAGTATAAGGTGAAATCTCAAAATCATTTTGATTTGCATTTCCCTGATGACTAAGGACTTTTCTTTAAGTGTTTCTTGGCCATTTGACATTCCTCTGGTAAGAATTCTGTTTAGCTCCATACCCCATTTCTATTGGGTTATTTGGGTTGCTGCTGTCTAACTTCTTGAGTCCTTTATATATTTTGGATATTAGTCCTGTGTCAGTTAGTGAAGATCTTTACCCAATCTGTAGGCTGTTGTTTTGTCTTATTGAGGGTGTCTTTTGCCTTACAGAAGCTTTTCGGTTTCATGAAGACTCATTTACTAATTATTGATCTTAGTGTCTGAGCCATTGGTGCTGTGTTCAGGAAGTTGTTTCCTGTACCAGTGAGTTCAACCACTGGATTTGCAGAGCCAAACTGTCCTTCTTGCTCATTTTCAGAGTTCTAGAATCAAAAAATGTGTTTTTCAAATTTCAGTTTGATTTCTAAAAAGAACATGTATTTTCATAATATGAAACATAGGATGCAAACTTCAACTTTATTTTAATGCTGGCCTCCTCAGCAAGGGTGGGAAAGATGCAGGTAAGCATCAGGAGTTAAATCTAATGAGCATTCCCTATGAAACCTCTTATAAAAATAGATTTCAACTTGCCTCTGACATTCCTTAGACACTGGAACTTGGTCAAGTCACTTAAATACATTTAGTTTCATTTTTCATATGCAAAGTGACGCTAATGATTAAGGATTGTTATAAGGATGAAATTGGACAATATGAAAGAAAGAACCAAGTAATCAGTGGTATTGAAACATTGAGAAATTATTATGATTGGTGTTTTTAATATTTAAATCCAAACTTGCCTTGGATTTTTTGTTTTATTAAAGTCATGACTTGCTCATTTATATGTGATAGAATGGAATTTAAAGGACTATGCAAATAAAGAAAAAGCAGGCCTCATCATAGTTTGATTGTAATTGAGTATAGTGACTGGAAATAATATGCTCAATATTTCATTTTTTAAATATATTCTCTGAACATGTACTATAAGATGGAAATTATTCTAGATACTGAGGACTCAAGAATAAATGAATTCAGCTGTAAGATAGTGTCTTTTATATATGATAGGGAAGCTTCACTCATAAATTACCAAAATATGATCTCTAAATATTAAGACAATATGGTTTTACAATATGGCATAATTATAACACCAGTTGACATACCAATGTGGATGAGGGAAATCTCACACAGTTCCACCAACAGATGAAGAGCTACAGTCAATAATAGCTGCTGAGAGAGGTAGAATCAGACATCTCCAGGGATGAGCTCCCTGATAGGTTATCCAGTCTCAAGTGTCATCCCTAAACACACATACAAATCACACTTTATAGACTGAGCCCCTTCCCACCTGCCTTATCATACTCTATCCTCACCCTGACTTTGCTCCCTTACACTTACAGCCTTCTCTGTCTGGGACAGCACTCATTTCCAACCCTGTATGGTTTATTCCTACAGCTCTGCTTCACATGTCTGGTCATCTGCTATTCCCTCCAAGCTTTTATGACTCCACTCTCTGAAAGGGCTCCTCTATCACCTACATGCTCTTTCCCACAGTGCCTGTTTCTTTGGT
This sequence comes from Rhynchomys soricoides, assembly GCA_019843965.1. Lineage (NCBI taxonomy): Eukaryota > Metazoa > Chordata > Mammalia > Rodentia > Muridae > Rhynchomys > Rhynchomys soricoides. The sequence goes on along the minus strand of JADRCH010000126.1, from coordinate 5,949,064 downwards.
TTGGCTTAAAACACTTAGTCTTATGGTAAATTATGTACTTGTGTGTCAATGATCTCTGTCTTGCTTTATAGAAATATCAGTTCCACCAGAATGATCTGTTTGCCTCCAATTTTTTTTTAAGTGTTTGAAAAACAGTTTTAGAACTCCATATGAATTGCATTGCTTGTGCTGTTGTTCCTACTTCAGGTTCATTTGGTCTTGGTCTGTTTCCCTAAACAAGCGATGTGAGCCTCAGATCATGTGCTGTGTGTCTTCATTTCATTCATGTAGATCTGACCCTCCCCAACTCTTTAGTTCTCACCTTGGGGCACTGTTGTTGGCAAAGAGAGATGCTTTTTCACTTGGGTATTCTATTGATTTATCAATGGGAAGCATTTTTAGGGAACCAGAGGGTAGAAGGTATTTGTGGCTCAAATAACAACAACTCAGAGGGACCCTACTACTGGGTGTTCTCAATAGAGATGAGGCAACATGCAGGATTAAGCTTACCACTCTAAGTTTTTGTGACTGCTTTCCTTTCTTGCCTTTTTAGGACTTCTAGGGGAATTAGATCTGTAAGGGTTAGCTTGTTTCTTCACACTCTAGTTTCCTTTAGGGTTTACAAAATAATTTCTTTATTAAGGTGTTTGAGCTGAACCATTTTGTCTTCATACTGGGACTCAGACTGATGCAGAAACGATTATTGAAAGTGGTAAATGTGTTCTTATGGAGTCTTAATCTAATATCAGAAACATGCAGGCTAGACTCTAATGTTGATTTTCTTTAAAGTCTCTGCAAATGTCACACTCATGAAACAAGTATTAATCACTGTATGGATTCCGGCGAGAGGGAAAGGACTCAAAATGACTTTCCCATAATTCTACAACAGATGCTGAAATCTTATCCAATATGTGATCTAAGTTATGGCATCTCATAAGAAGTGGCAGGAAACCAAGTAATTGAAGGAGAATAGAATCGAATATGTTTAAATAGGCGGACATGTGGCACTTGCTGCTACCTTGGATTGCTTTCTGTGCTGGCTAGAATTATGTCGACTTGACACAAGTTAGAGTTATTTGGAGAAAAGGAAACTTCCATTGAGAATATGTTTTGCCCCCACCAGATTGTCCTGTGGAACATTTTGTTGATTGATATCTGCTATGGAAGGACTAAGCTCACTATGGGCAGTGCCATCCCTGGACTGGGAGTCCTGGGTACTATAAGAAAGCGGGCTGAGCAAGCCAAGGAGAGTAAGTGAATAAGTAGTATTCCTTCATAGTTTCTGCTTCAGTCCTGGCTTCCACGTTCCTGCATTGAGTTCCCACCCTGACTTGTTTCTGTAATAGAATAGAATAACCTGAAAGTTGTAAACTGAAATAAACCCTTTCCTTTTCAAGTTGCTTTTAGTAAAGTGTTTCATCATGCCAACCCTAATTAAGTTGGGTGAGGCAGCACACACCCAGCACTTGGGAGGCAGAGACAGGCATATCTGAGTTCAAGGAGAGTCTGATCTATATAGTGAGCTCCAAGACATCCAAGGTTATGTAACAAGACCCTTTCTCAAGAAACCCCATTTAAGATACATTATAAGTTCTCAGTGTGAATACCTTCCCCCTCCCCCAAAGTTGTGTGCATTTTGAAGATTCACAATAAGGAGAGGCATGTGATGTTCCCTCCATCAGAAGAAACTCAGATGCTTGAGGACCCCCTAGGGCAGGATGGTTAGGATCCATTTTTAAGGAGTAATATGCAAATTATCCTACAGTTTATAATGTGAAGGAAGAGGAATTTTAATTTCATTTATTGCAAACAGTGAAATGTTGAAGCTGTGATACAGACTTCAAATGAAAGATGAGGGTTTGGGTCAAGAAGCAGGAGACAAAGCAATAAATAGGGGACTAAAGAACTGCAATAGCTCATGAAATAAACTGAGCGAATTCGGATACAGATGATAAGAACAAAAAATTTTTGTGGCACTTACTGCAACAGGGTTCTCTCTAGGAAACCTTGAAGTGATACCTACATAAATACATGTGAAGGAATGCTAAAATGAGTACAATACAGAAACTTCTATCTAAACAACACTACAACCTGAAATAAATGGATGGGAGCCAGCTTTCAGATTTGAGACTACAAGAAGTTAATTTTCACTGGTGAAGGGAGAGACCACCATGTCAGTGATGAATGGGCTTGTTGGAAATGCACTTAAATGTGACCCAAGCAAATGAGCTGTGCTTTTATTAACCACTGCAAGGCAATGGCTGCTTTAGCTAAGCTAACCATGATAGACCTTGCAAAGCTTATTTGTTAGATCTTGGGGAGAAGAGAGAACCTGAATGGGAACTCAACTATTTTTTCTGTTTGGTTTTTGGTTTTTGGTTTACCGTTTTTTGTTTGTTTGTTTGTTTGTTTGTTTCAAGATCTACTTTGCTCTCAAGCAACATATTACCCTCACCAACCTAAGAGCTTCCCTTTAACCAGAGTCATCCTTTTCAAAGGCAAAGTCATCACTGTCCCACTTATTGTTACTAAAGAATGTGTCCCTGAGAGATCTTAATCTACCTTCCTTCTAGCATTTAGCATCTATTGAAAATAGACTTTTAGGAGCATATTTATAATGAAGGTAAATCTTGGTGCTTACACATATGACTTTAATAAATTACAACTGATTATGTAAATGACATTAAATGAGGCCTTGAGAGATGGCTCAGCCAATAAATGTTATGCTCACAACCCAACACAAATGACATTAAGCTAATCGCCCCCTGCATACACTATAACTTTGCCCAGTTTCGTTTTCATTAGTCTTTCCCACTGATCTCCAACTCCATTTTTGTCTTCTTTTGAAATCCTACTTATGTGTTTCCCTTCTTAAAAAAAAAAAAAAACAAAACTGTTTTAAGTCCTAAATGTTCTGCTTGCATATACTATGCGTGTGTGCCTGGAACCCATAGATGCCTGAAGAGGGCATCAGAACTCCTGGAGTTGGAGTTAGAGGAAGTTGTGAATCATCATGAGGATGCTGGGAACCTAATCTACATCCTCTGCAGAAGCAGCCAGTGAGTGTTCTTAACCACTGAGTTATCTCTCCAGAGCCCTCTCTATGTGTGCTCCCTAGTCTATGCCATTTGTCAATGTGTCTGTTCTTGTGATCATGTTAATTCATACACCATTATTAACATGCGTTACATATAGTACACATTATTGTGACTTATGTTTATGGTGTAGTAATTTTATACTGTAGAGTATTTCAAAAATCCGGATTTAAGACAAGGCACATCTCTTCCATTTCCTGTCTTTAAAGATGCCCTGTGTAGTCTTTGATCAGAGTTGAATTGTATTTGTAGAGCACCTTGAATTGATTTGACACATTCTCCATGGTATAATTTTATTACAGAGATGATCTTCCCTCCAGTTATTTGTGCTCTTTGTAAGAGATCTCGGTGAAATATTTTAGCAGCCTCTCTTGGGTCCTTAAACACCATTGGTAAGATTTACTCTTCAGTATTTTTCAGGTTTCTCTGTGGTGTGACTTTATTTGAACATTTATATTTTCTTATTATTTATTATTGATCTATAAGAACACAAAGATCTTTATGTACTACTCATTCCAAATGCTTCAACTCTACTATCTGTATGTATAATTTATGTAATATATTCTGTAATACATTTTATGTAAGTTCTTTGTTGATGGCCTGGAACTATCTTTAAGTGAAAAATCACAATCATCTACAAATAATGATGCTTTTATTTCTTGGTTTTCAAGCACTGCCTTGTGCTTTCTTACCTTTTCCCTGACTAGGTAATAAGATGTGTGCGCCACATTAGGAAAACAATTTCTGAGGCACTGATACTCAACAGCAAGAGTAAAAATTTAAAATTTTGCTAGGCAATACAAGTGATATAGGGGCATGCAACTTATTCTAAAGCAAGGTATGAAAGTAAGAACCAAAAGGGAAAAATATATCCAAATTTACTTGTATTAAAAAGAAAAGCCCTTGGTAGGAAATAATGCTCAAAGAAAATGGGGGAAATGAAAATATAAGCTGTAAATGGAAAAGTTTCAACTATAATACATACAATTGTAAGGACTAGTCATTAACTGGCTCTTTAGGGGATAAGAGACTGTCAAATATACTATTGGAATGTGAAAGCATTCGTTTCACAGAGAAGTGATGATGTACACAATACTTCATAAACTTGAAGTAGCATGTGAAAGTGGCAAGAAAGCCAACCGCTTCAGCAAGAACTGCCATGGAAGGACACATATGTCTGGACATGCAGAGGGTTTGTGTTGACTGGAAGATGTGGCAATTTGGTCACAGTAAGAAGAAGTTTAAGAGAAATGATTTATGTCCCATCCAGTGGCTATCAGATTTGCTTGTCAATGTAGACCTCACACTTCTATATTTACACTATATTTTTATGTGTTTGAGATTGTAGTATGTCAGCCATTCCCCCTTCCATTTCATTCCTCCAAACCCTCCCATATGTCAAATTCATGAACTCTGTTTTCCTTAATGTCTATTTCATGCCTTGAAAGATTCTCTCACCCCTACCCTAGGAACTTGATCTTTTGAAGATCAAACTTAATTTAGTTTAAGATTCTTAAGTACTTTTATCATAAAATCTGTAACCTTTTTTCTTCGGAGACAGAGTCTTGTATAGCTCAGTGTCACCTATAACTCACCAAGTGGCCGGGGCTCTCCTTGAATTCTGATCTTCTTGTCTCAGCCTCCCAAGCACTGGAATTACATGTCTGCACTGCCATGCTTGGTCTGCATATTTTCTTAGACAATAATGAATACCTCCTTTCCCTCTGAGGACCTCAAAACACTTGCCAAATTGTATCACAATAAAGACAAGGTTTTTAAGGCCCTGGGATGGAGAGTAAAAGGTGTCTGAAATAGAAAGGATATTAGAGGTTTTGAAAATGAGAAAACTGAAGGAGAGCAGATTAAAAATGGCTGTCCAATGATGTGGCTGGTGAGTGAATCAATCAGAGACTGTTATGCCTCAAAGTAGGTCTAGAACTGGCTTTGTTCTTTTACATCTTGCTATGCTTTACCTAGTACCTAAGACTGAGAGGGAGCCAGCAATGACTGATGTTCTCTTAACACCTGCATGTTCCTAGTGTGTGCTCGATTAATGCCTCCACAGGAAAGATACCAGGTCACTTCATAATCACTTCAGTGAAAACCTCACTTCCAAGAGGTACATGAATGGCTCTCACCAGGTACCCTATACCCAGGTACCCTATGTAGGAACTGCAAGGAGGCAACTGAGTTACTGGGGTCACTATTTTTTGATGGAAAGAAGGATTCTGTTAGGTGGAGCATGGAGGAGAAGCAATTGTATGAACCAGTGCTAGTGCGTGAGCTCTTTAGTGTCCAAAGGAAGTTTGCCAGCTGCCTTATATCTATCACTGACCTCGTCTCTTTGATTCTATCCCACAGTCATATGAACTTGTTTTCTTTCAGCGCTGTCTTCCTGTTAGTTTCTTTGCAGCCTACCTTTTAATTAAGCTTCTAATATATCTATTTAAGACCTCCCCAGACTGATTAATCAAATGCCACTAGGAAACTGAAATCCTATCATAAAACAGTTACTAATGTGTAAGGGGGGATTATTAAATTGCTGTTTTATTACCCAAATTGACAAAGATCAGTGATGAAGAGTGAGTGCGCCGGAGTCGCGTGGCAACGGGCTCATCTAATTAATGAAGTGACAGCTTTATGCTGTGTAGTAGTAAAAGGACTTGACAAGACTCATGGCTTTCCTTACTGACTAGAGCAGCTGGAAGGCTGTTTCCTAACATCCTCAGAAGCTTTGGCAGCAATGTATTAACCTTGTAGCACTTAAGGAATGGGGGAGGAGCAATTAGCTTCCTCGTGTAGTGTCAGAAATTCGAATATTTCTCTGTCTCCACCTAATTTGCCAGCATTCACTCCTCTGCTATATACAATGCTATCAATTATCTCTAATGTGAAGCTTTTTGGCCAGTTGAATGAAGATTGGAGAAACCAACACATAGTGACATGAATTTCCCCAGGAAGCAAAAGAAATAGAAGCATGGACATAGTTTATTAATGACTCTGAATTCACAAGCGATTCCAAAACAGCAGAGAACTTATGCTGAATTAATCAGACATGAATAATACTACTGAATGTTTTTGATAACTGGTTAGACTATCAGATGACAAGTCAGGCAACTTAATCTGCATTTTTAGTAGGTTATTATTTTATTTGATTTATTGGTCTTGGCCACTTCTGTTGTGTGACTAAATATTTTGGCACTGGTATGTTTGGATTCTGCTTAGATAGGCAATGAAACGCAGATGGATCTTAGAGAGCTCTCTCTCTCTCTCTCTCTTTCCCTCTCTCTTGCTCACTCTCTCTTGCTCATCTTTGAGAGTCTCTAGTGATCAGATGAAAAACAATTTGCTCATTTGGGGATCTAGGGAGTCCCAGATAGAAAGGCTACATGGTCCTCCGAAGGCCAACTTCCTTTCAATATTCAGCTAGAATCCACTTTCACTGCTTGTTTTCCAAGCATCCTCTGTTAAAGTACAGCAGAAAACAGCTGCCTCTTTTATGCATGTTTCCTAAGCCCACATTGCTAGGTGGAGCCTCAATCAGATGTAACCCCAAGGTTATATGCATGAAGCTGGCTTCTGGAAACTAGCAGCTTCAGAAGGTAAACGATTATAAATGTAAATTTCAACTCCCCATGGGGTTGCTTGGCTGAGAAGGATTTGTGGGCTTGGCACAGCTCAGTGGTAATTATCTAGACTTGAACATGGTTTCTGTTTCAAGGGGAAAGACATTTGGCAGCAGTTCTTGCGGTAGCTAAAAGGCCACATCATTTCTTTCCCAAGGATGCCAAAACCTCTAATTTCCAGACCTAAAATGTTAGTTCCTCTTCACTCACCAGCATCCTGCTCCCCACCAGATTTGGGGAACAGGTATGCCTTTTTCTGGAATAGTCACTGCAGGAAAACACAGCGGCTGCAACCTGGCAGAATATCTGTGTCCCTGGCATATCATTTATGCTGGTCCATATGGGATAGGTTTCAAATCTCCAAAGCCAAACATGTACTTTCTTGGAAGAACTAGACTGCAGGTACTTAAAAAAAAAAAAAAATGGTACCAAGCTTTCTGTACAGTCTACATACAGGATCCATACCTTTTCACGTTGAGTCAACAAATGGAGCAACAAAAACAGATATTTGTTTTTTTTAAATTTTAAGTATTTACTACCTGTCAAGTCTTGTATTACCCAGTACAGATGGTAAACACAGCTCTCGGCCTTCAGAGGTTTGAAGTGTGCTAGGGTAGTATTACATTTATAATAACACCAGAGTGTGATTCAAGTGAACTTGTGGGGTGGGGAAGAGGGGAACGTAACACATTCATTTATTCAAGCAGCTCACGGTAGCTTAGAATCAGACATGGCTAATTTACTGTTTTAAGAAGCACATAGATGATGACGAATATATAGGATGAATATGTCATTCATTGCTCATTAGACAAATGTTTACTGAGTACTTTTTATAAGGTAGCCCCTCCGTTATATGAAGCAGATATCACACCACCACACCAGGAAGTTCAGTAGGGATCTTCCTCTCAAGGGGTTAATTATCATGCACTCACTCATTCATGTAAACAGTTCACAGTGCTAAGTAAAAACAAAACAAAACCAGAGTGGGGTTTGAAAAAAAAAACGATCTGACATTCAAATCTTACCTCTTTGGTGTATCTACCTACTGGCTGAAGAAATTACTGCATTTGTTTAAACCTTGTTACAGGGTTGTGGTGATTTGAATAAAGGGAGTTACATAAGCACAGTGCTTGTGGTAGTGTTATACATCTAGTAATTAATAGTAATTAATTACAGATATAAATATGAAGTTTTATGGCAAAACAAACAAATCTAGGGTCTGGATGGCCCGAGATGAGTTTGAAAGACCAAAGTCATCAAGAAAAAGAGGAAGCAGTATGTCCAAAATCCCAGGAATCTTAGAAAGCTGGAGGCTCTGCTAGGGCTGGAAAGCACTGTTATGCAGAGAATACGGTGCTAAGAATGGAGAAACATGATGGATGAGGATCAAGCTGGACAGGAGAGCCAGACCATGAGAGCTCACTCTGCCATATTATAGAGTGGGATTCTTATCCTGCAGATGATGGAAACCATTGGACAGTAGCTATAGGGATGTTTCTTGAAGCAACGGTGCTAAAGCTCAGCTCTACATTGGGTAGGCTACAGACTCTAGAGCCAGCGGCCTGGAATGAGGTGGTAGAGAGGTAGGCAGAAGCAGAGTTGGTGATGAACAGGTCATTGACTGACACAAAAGACTTTTGTCTCTGCCTTGGAGTGACCCCAGGAGGCTGTTGGTTACTTTGTGCAAGAATTCCAGTAGTGTCTAGTGGTGAACCCCAGTTCATTTCTTCTTTAAACTGCTTCTGATTGTTTGATGTCTGTCTGTTCTATTACTTATACTTTATAAAAAATAAAGATGGTTTGTTTACCATTACTACTATAATTGAGATGGTTCATATCTGCCTGCAGAATCTTGAATGCTTTGGTTACACATTGGGTGACTCGGACTAGCTCTGCACATAGATATGGCTTTGCTTCTTAAACTCAAAGCCGGTCACAGTTTGACATGTCTAATGATTTTGTGCAAGACAACCTCAGGAGATGTGCTTGAGACTGAGTTGGGTGGTCAGTGGCTTTCTATGGATGCTTTGTTGATTATACCTGGGTGGAGACAGACACACTCCAGGCCCAGCTCTAGTAGCTGTTCCTTCACTCAGTCCTTCAAACCTACCCTCTCTGCAACAGAAACAGTTTTTCTTATAATTAATTCAAATATTGATCAGTTCTGAAATATCTTTATTCTTTTATCTTATTTAAGAAATTCAGTTTTTTCTCAGTTTTCTGAAAGGAGTACATCTCATAAAACCAAACTCTGGTTTCCATACTCCCTCCACATTTTTTCCCATGTTTGACTGATCTGTATCTTATGAAAAGACTATTTCTCTTAGATTGCAACATCTGGGTCATACATGGGAAGTTGAGGCAAGAAGATCACTGAAATTCAGGAACTAGATCAGGACCAATCTAGGCGACATAGTTGCCTCTAAAAAGTAAATAGTAACGTGTGCCTATGAGTATAAATCAAATATTTAGAAAGGAGCTTGGCAACCTGTCAATTTATCTAACTAACAGTAGTAAGGATACCCACTCTCCCACACTGAAATCCCACCTTAATTTCTCCATATTTTATAACCCAGATGTACGGTGTCTTCCGCAACAAGGTCTTGTAAACTTGTTCTGATGGTTAACCCAGAGGAATGGCAAGAAACTGCATTGTTTGGAAGGCCTCTAGAGTCTCTGAGACCAAGAACTCACAAGACACCTTCATTTTCCAAGGCAGCAAATGCAAGGGTGAATGGTTGTTCAACGTGCTGAGAATAAGAGACAGTTGAGTGATGAGCCATAAACAGTGCATTTATTCTACTTCCTGTAAGGTTCGGTGAACATTGTAGAAGGGAAGAAAAAAGAATGTAATAAGTGGAGGATAGAGAGGAAGAAGATATATAGAATATCTTCTATATATTCTATATTCTAGAATATGTTATCTTCTGGGCATGATACAGCAGTGCAATCACGGTCTTACAGAAGCCCCTACACTATCAGCTGCCAATCATGGTTTGGGGCAGGTCAACCATTGTCTTAAATTGTGACCGATGGGTTAACCTGATACATGTGTGATCACCACACCCATGATCACACAAGCAGCTTTGGCTGAACTCAGTAGACTCCAAAGCACAACTAATGATAGGGATGTTGGAAACAGACTTGCTGGAAAATGAAAAAAAGATAGGAAGAAGATAAGAAAGAAGGAGGAGTAACAGGAATCAGGATCGACTGTGCACCTTTTTGAAACTGTTAAAGAACAAATTTAATAAGTAAATAAAATAAGTATAGGCATAATGTGATTGTTTACTGAGTAAAAATTATCCTTGTATTATTCAAGTGCTGATTTCTGTGCCTCCATATCTGGTTGTAATCCTTATTCTAAGAATGTCTTGTCTCAATGGTGTATAAACTTGGCTCCCCAATTATTCCCTGAGTTGATCACAAAACTACCTTATCACCAATCACAGAGTGTGGGAGAGAATAGGGCTGAACTTCCTTCCAGCCAGGGGAAGGGCAGGAGAGAGAGGAAGTGGGGATTAGCCAAGGTGAAGGGATCCAGGAGACATCATGAGATGTCCTAGAGAGACAGCTCAATACTGAAATGCAAGTAACATGGGGACTTTTACTGGGAGGTAGCCAGATGAGTTTAGAGAATTAAAATAGAGTAACTCTGATCAGTTGTTGTGCTCTTAAAGCTTGTTAAATAAGTATAATAGTTCAATCTCAATTATTTGGGGGCTATCAGGATTTAAGAGGAAGACTGGGAAATGCACGAATAAAAATGCCACTAAAAAATAAATAGGTCCTGCAGAAATAACTCAGTTAGTAATACGTTCGCCATGCAAACAGGGAGACCTGTTTTGAATCCTTAGAATTCATGTAAAGAAGTTTGGTGTGAAGGATAATCCTTATTGTCAACTACAGCACAAAAACAATATGTCCACATGATTCAGAAAGATGTAAAATGAAAGATGATCTCTAAGGAATAATTCCTGAAGTTGATCTCTGGCCTGGACATGCACAACAGCATGTATGTGTATGTGCACTTAAACACAGGTTTGCATGCACATATATGCAGATTAATATAAATATAATACTAATATATAAATTATGGCTCTTAAATGCAAATCTATAGAAAGGGGATAGAGTGTCTGAAGTCAAACTCAAGATCCTCAGCTTTCAATTATCCAAATTTCACTTCACTCTTCATGGTGTCAAAGCATCTGGAACCCTAGATTCTGAGCTGTCACTGTGGCCCCTGTTCCATCAGTGTGCTGCTTGTAGCCTTTTTTCTGCAGCCATCTAGGACCCAGCTCTCATTTTCCATCTTTCAGAATACCTTTGAATCTTTTGTTGCTGGTGATGTTCCTCTTCCATAGTCTAGGAACAGGTGGAGTACCGGGTTCCAGGGGGAGAGATTCCTTTTGTTCAAGTAAAAAGATTTATATTTTAAGGATCTGTGTTGTATATATATAAATTGTCAAAGTAACTTACTGTTGGAAAGAAAGATAGTCTGAGGCATGTGCTACCATTTAGGCCTTTGTAGCCTGAAGTTAGTGAAAACGAGGTTCTGTAAAATATACTTCAGAGTTTATCTCTGTGGTCCAAAGGCATGCTGGGAGCCTGGCTTCTTTGTTTATTCTGGAGTGAGATACTTTCAGGGTGGGGTAAGAATCCTGAAACTTCAGTGTTTTGTTACATTATGTTGGCATAATTCTGAATGTACTCTTTATCGCCAATTTATTTATTCATTTCCTATTACCAATGGCTACTTTTAGTCCTGATTTGTAGTTATCTTTTTATCCAATACAGGGAAGGAGGCAGATGCACTGAAATGGAGCACCTGTATGGTGTCCACATTGTTAACATCGTAAGAGCTAGGTGATGAGGTCAGGATATGGATGTATTTCAAAAATCATGGCTCCCTTCCAAGTCTGATCCTATAACCAGTAGTGTCAGCTGCACCCAGGGCTTTGCTGGATATTCAAACACCGAAGCTCTACCACTCCTATCTGGAATCAGACACCTAGGCCAAAGGCCTGTTTTTAAAAGCCTGTGATAAAATATTGCTGTACCACAAACTCTCCTTTTTGTTTCTTTTAAAGAATTAATGGTTTCTGTGAATACAGTTGTGGGGTTTTCTGTGACTGTAGATGCCATGGGAGCATAGAATGGAATATTTTTAAATAATGGTATTTCCAGAGATCCATTATTTTAAAAAATATGTCTATATTTGGCTTTTATTTATCAAAACAACATAAAATAGGATATATTTTGTAATGAGTGCTTTGTTGAAAATCATATGTGGAAGTGGCCTATTCTACATGTTTTCCGATGCACTTTCAGGTTGGACAGCAGTGCAGGTCAAATATGGCTGGAAACTGGTGAACCATATATTTACTAGGAGAGATGCCCCGTTATTACTATTTGTTGTCAGTGTTCTTGTTTTCATGGGCAGGGTCATGATCTAAGTTAATCCTACTCTTGAGGTCATGGGGACATTCTTACTGCAAGTCATCTTGTACCCTTTAATTTTTTTCTGGAATGTGGGTGTCAGTTAATAGGAAGTAGACTGGGTATAATATTAGTGATAACCCTATGTGTTCAGATTTACTTACTCTTCTCAATAATGGCTTATTGTGTATTAATTGATCCCCTGTGTTTTTATTTCTCTCTTTGTGGGACAAGTGGACCATGCCACCAGAGAGAAGAACTGGTAAGGCTGAGTGGACTCAGATCCTGAGAATCTCAGAATTGAGAATGGCAGGAGTGAAGCCATCCTCTGCCTACCTCTACCTGTGCTGGAACATATAACCACAATATCACACTGAGAGAACCATGACATACCGTCAGGTAGGGAAAACACTTGGAGTCCTTCCCCATGCAAATAGAGCATCACTAACATCTGAAACCGAGCCAATAGGAAACATTTACCCCTAAATCCCACCCTACTCCTCAATGTTAATACAGTCTCTGATCACATGAAATAGAGTACACAAGTTATTTCATAGAGAATTGTCAGAGAATGGCTGTTTTAATGAGCTGTAACACTTGGGGATGAGTTCTTTCTCTGCCGAAGCATTCATCACTGGACCTTGGTCCTGCTTGGCAGGCCAGGATCCCGCTGTTGGCCTCCTTGCCTCTGCCACTAGCTCTGGCACTGTCCCTGTCCCTGCTCCTGCCCTGGTAGCAGGATCTCAGCTACTTGTCCTGCACAAATTTCTCCAGTCTCCTTGGGTCTCTTCTAAGAGCTGTAACACTTCCTGCTTTCCTGGCTGGGCCAAAAGTCATGGAACATATTCCTCCAGTTTCACTTTCCCCTTTGGATGGATAGTCTCATCTCTGCCCTCCCTTCCCCTCCATTCCCCTCCCCTCTCCTCTCCTCTTCCCTCCTCTCCTCTTCTCTTTCCTCCCCTCCCCTCTCCCCCTCCCCTCCTCCCCTTTCTCTCCCTATCTCTCCCCCCTCTCTCCCTATCTCTGCCCCTCCCTTCCTTCCTTCCTTCACACCTCCCACCCATCACATTATCTCTCAGGAGGCTTCTTCTATGCTCTTTAAGTAGACACCTATGAAACTTGTCTTCGGGATTTCCTTCATGGCAAGAAATACTTCTATGCTTAGATTAAAGCTATAGTTCTGTCTCAGAGATTACTCCTTGGATTCATTAATTCCATAGGGTGAAAGCAGCAGGAGCAGAGACATTCTTCACACTGAGACATTATGTCACACTGGAGGAATACGTGATTTACAGTTAGTTAAAAGCAGATCTTAAAATTCCCATTTCTAGGGAAGTCACATGAACTAGGAAAAAAATAACTTGATTTTTACTGCCATGTTCTAGCCTTGGATAGTATCTAATTTACGATGGCTTCTACATCTAACCACAATTCTATAATACATTTATCATACCCAAGCTATGCATGATCATTATTCTCAGGACTTTAGTCACAAACTTCATACTTATTAGAAGATTCAAAATTGAGGATCAAAATGCAGGTGTGACTGCAGATAAAATGTTGGGGAAGCATTAGAGAGGGGATTTAAGGTCATCTCTTTGCCTCCTAAATGTGGGGTTTTACAGGAATTCATCTCTTGAAAAATAATTTATAAGGAACATGCATCTTGTATCAGTAAGCCACTGTTATCATCAGTGGGTTGGGCTGCTGTGTTGCTGCTCTATAGAGTTCAAAGACATCGTCGACATTCAGATTTTCCTCATCAGCACAATTCCAATCCTCTATTCTTTGGAAGCAATAAATCTTCACCATATATCCCCCACAGTGTTCATATGTGTTTGTGTATTTTCTCACATAGCATTGCTGAGGTAATTTCTCATTTGGGGAGACAAGGATCACATGCCACAGGCTTTTAAAAACAGGCATAAAGCATAAGCTTCTGATTCCAGATCTAAGGGGCAGGATGTATGGATTTTAATTCAGCATACTCTCCAAGTATATAATAGGTTTAAACAAATAAAAGCAAACTTTACTTAGGAAATATTAATATCATTTGGATGGTAGTTTGGAGTTTGGTGCCAGGTCATAAGGGAAACACAAAATTCGAAAGCAATTGCTAAGAAAACAGTTACAGAAACTTGGCATTTCGTATGGCACCAATGTGTGTTACCAAAAGCCTTTCTATGCCAAACACAAAACGCAAAACATGATATGTTATGTACATCAATACTATATACACAGCTACTAAATGTTCTTATCATTTCTGCTCACTTTTTGGTAGATTTATTGTAATTGCAATTTTCAGTATGCGATTCTGTCATTGGCAACGAAAAACCATTCTGTTTCTTCTTTTCTAATCTCTGAGCTCTCTGATTTTCTTGTTTTTATCTGTCTTAGGATATTAGGCTAATTTTGAACAGAAGTTATAAGGAGATCCATGCCTACTTATTTTCTATAAAGATAGAACACAGTCTTTTACCATGAATTGCAATATAATCACATCTTGCTAGAGATGTTCTTTTGTCTCTCAGCAAATCCCATTTCTAGCATTCTGATATTATTATGAATGTGCACTAAATTGTATCAAATTTGATCTCTTGAAGTCATCATAGGGATGTTGATTTTGTATGTGGGAAAAGAGGAATATGTCTGTGCATACAAGTTTTTACGTGTATGTGTGCATTTATGTGCATGTGGAGGCCAGAGGTTGACATCAGGTATTTTTCTCAATTACTCTTGACCTCAATTTTGAGTTATAGCCTCTCTTGTCCTAGAGCTGGGCATACTTGATTACAAAAAGAATGATTCACTATTTCTAAATATTAAGCCAACTTTGCACTTCTGGGACAATTTTCTCACACTATGGTGCTTTTATTTTTGGATTTGCTATTTTAAAGTATGTGAGGGACATGTACATATACATTCACAAACAAAGCTGGACTGTGTGTTCTTTTATTGTAATAGTTTTTCCAACGTTTAGATATATGGTAATGCTAGCTTCATAAAATCAGGTGAGGAAGCTGCATCATGCAATTGATGTCTCTTCCTTAAGTGTTGATAAACACTAAAATTGCTATTTGTCTCTGGAGTTTTAGGTATGAAACTTTTTAAAGCTCCTGAGTTTAATTTTTAAATTAAATATAAGTCCATTCATTCATTTTTTTTGATACTTTGTTTTGATACTTTGCTTCCTTTACAGAGTTTTTACTTGTCTACCATAATATCTGCATTTTCCATAAAGTGATTCACAGGGTCTATGATTATATTTCTAATGTTTAAAGAATTTGTAGTGAAGGTCTCTTTTGCATTCTTGACTGAAATTGTTTCTACTAATTTGTTGAATAGACTGGGCAGTGTTTTACATTTTGTTAGTTGTTTCAAAGAATCTAAATGAAGATTGATATTCTGTATCATTTAGTATTTCCTATTTTATTGATTTCTGCTGTTCCCATGATTTCTTTATCTATTCTAGTCTCATTTTATGTAACTGCTTTTAGTAGTTTCTGTAATCATTACCACATACATCGTCAGCTTATTACAGTCTATTTGTGAATAAAATGTTAATAGCTTCATGTATTATCAAGAGATTTGGGCCCAATAATGTTTTTAAAGGCGTACTTTACATATATTTTCATGCTTCATGTGTTTTATACCATATCACATGGCATTATTGATTCTCTTAAGTTGTTACTTAACATTTGAAAAGGGTTCAATATATTAGAAACTTTAAAGATGACTTAGATTTATGATAGTCCACTGTAGTTAAAATTTAGGTTTTTAAAAAATCCAGTTATGTTATATGAATGTGGTTTTTGTTTTAATTCCAGGTGTGGGATATGGGCCTGCTTTAGATTGTCCACAGCCACTAATTATGATTGTCTCATGCTCTAGAAGGGGCATGGTTTTTTGCCAGCTGCAGATAATTTAAGTTTCGGACCCTGGAGAGAATATAAATGGGAGATCCCTGAGAGGGCCTGTGGCAACTGCTGCTTCCCCTGCTGCTGTGCTTCCTCCCCCTACCCCAACACACACACACTCCCTGCTGGTCCCTGTAGCTGGACTGCTGGACTGCTGGATTGCCGGGTTGTATTATTGGTTGGAAATATTTTGACAAAGAAGATCAGACTTGCCCCGGAGAACTTGATGCCCCTAGTCAGCAGGAGGTAGTCTAAAGAGATCTGTACCACCTTTCTCATCTGACCTTTTTTCTCTCCTACCTAATATTGGGGGGTTGGAAAGAATTAGGGTGGAATGAGGGTTGGAAGGGAGGTAGATCTAAGAACAAAATGAAGTAGCCCCTTAAGAATAGGTACAATCTATTCCTTAAATAGAGCCAAGTTCACAGTTGGCATTTTCTTAAGCTGTTATTTACATTTGAAAAAGATTACATATATTAGAAACTCTAAGAACTACTTCTATCTCTGACAACCCATTCCTTTGAACAGATCTTGAGTTAAAAGTAGCATTTTTTTTTTGTTTTATGCATAAAAAAATTCTTGAATTTTCATAGTATTTTCCTTGTGGAGATAAATTTTCTCAGCTTTTGCTTATCAGAAAAAAAAAATTACCTATACTTTTGAAAGGTATCTTTGCTTAATCGAGAATCCTAGATAGACCAAACACTATTTTTCTTCTTGGATTTGAGGATGCTACTGAGATGTCTTCCAGCTTACAAATATCTCTATTGAGACCCGGAAAGGGGATAAGATTTGAAATGTGAATAAAGAAAATATCTGAAAAAAGAGAGAGAGAGAGAAATTGAGTAAAATTCTCCCCTTGGTCTTTTGTAATTAGTTGGTCCTTTCTTTCTCCTGGATGATTTTCTACCAGGCTGTCAGCAATGTAGTTATGATGTTTACTTAGTTTGTTTTGTGCTTATTGTGTTCTTAGACTAGTAGATTCCAACTTCTCATAAATTAACAATACATGACAACATCTTTTCTGTATTCCTCTGACTTCCAAATATATGTTGCTTTAATTGTGTGATGCAGTCCTACGTGAGGTTGATGTGCTCTGTCAGTTTTGCTGTTTGTCTGTTTCTCTTGGATAAATTCTATTGCTGTGTAAATCTATTAAAATTTTTCTGTAGTATACAACCTGCTGTTGATTTTAGTATCTTAGATACTTCATCTGCAATCTCTCAGTGTTTCCCATGGGTTTCATTTAGATATTATAATTTGCTCAGCATCATATTCATCTTTTCTGCAATTATATGTAGTATGGAATAAATTTATGATAATTGCTCATATAGCCTTATGTGTGAATTCCATAAACTAATGCATTTGGTAGTTGGTTTTAATTGGTTGGTTTTGTATTGTTGTAAGTCATAATTTTTTGTTTCTTGGGAAATCTGGCAAGTTTCTTTTTTTAACCTGACAAATTTCTATCAATTTATTATGTACTTGTTTTAAAACATGTATTAATTATGTTCAGACCATATCGTGAGTATTCATTACAGTCAGCCATTAATTTTCTCACTACATTGAGATTTAATTAGTATTACTTCACACTTTTATCACATTTGTCATGAGAATACTTCTCACTTCTCAAGAAGACAGCCCTTTGCTATTACCTGCACTTGCCATGGTGTGCAATACAGCTCCTCACCTTGGGCCTAGCTAAGTGACATTTCATATTCTGGTGATGCTATCCTACTCTGTACTTCTCTGAATTCAACTTGTTTTGGCAACCAAATATAAGAAAGACAATGCAGTATTGACTTTGGTGTCCATTGACTTTACCTTATGTAATGCACTCCAGATTCATTCATGTTTGTAACAAAGGACAGGATTTAATTGTTTTAGGATAGTGGATGGCACTCTGGTATATTCATAGCACAATTTCATTATCCTTTCATCCATTAATGGACAATTGTGTTGGTTTCATATTTTTTCTAGTATCAGCTTGATATTTGAATGAATGCTAGATATTATGAAAATGTTTTTGAAAATGTTAGAAACATTAATTTTAATTAAAATTTATTTTTATTTTTCCTTACTTTTGTACTTTTGAGGTTATGATATAATTATAATTTCTTCCTTTCCCTTTCTTCCTCCAAACCCTCCCATATTCCCATCCCACTCTCTTTCAAATTCATCCCTTTTAATTCTTGTTAGCCCATACAATTGTTACTGTATGCATATATGCATATCCATATGTATATGGATCAAACTATCTGATCCCAGATTTTTCTGTGTTCACATGTATGTCCATTTTCATTCCTTAATCACCCTTCATCAAGGTTGCAGCACCCAAAGCATGCAAGAATATGGACCATGAATATTTCTGCCTTGACCATTTGACACAGGAAAATCAGTTGGTGTATTCTACCATGGGGAAGACCACCTTTCTTGCTCCCAGCTTTCCTCAGTTTCCTATAGTTCTTTGTGTAGGCTTCTCTCCCATCCAGTTTGGCATGTTCTTTGATATCATTCTTGTTTAGCTGACATTTGGACAGCCATGTTGTGGAGATTTTATAGGTTTAAGATTGAGGTCTCACGGGCTTTTTCCTCAATCACATTAGCGTGTCTACTATTGTACTTGAATAGCTCATGTTTAGGCAATTATGTTGCTGAGACTTTGTGAGTGTAGCTTCTAATGTTACCAGGAGACACAATCTCACTGATAAATTTTGAGATTTTATATGCATAACATTGCTACTATTCTCTCTTCTCCTTTTAACCTTTCCTGTGTTCCCATAGTCCTTCTCAAATTCATGACCTCATCGTCTTCAATTATTGTTTTTATATATAAACATATGTATACATAAATACACCTTGCTGGTTAATTCCATTTATTGTTGCTCATATGTGCATGTTTGGGGCTTCATGTTGTATAACTTATCAAGGGGTTTTCCCTTTGAGAGGACTGATCTCCCTCTTAGTAACAATTAACTGTCTGTAGTTCTTCATTTGAGATGTAGAGTCGTGAGAGTTCCCCATCTAGATTGGCATGTCAACTGCTGCTGTCATTGTTCCATACTGTTCATATTGTTCATGTTTCATGGATGTATAGTGAATAGCTCTATCTCTCTATATCTCAGTATCTATGTATCTGTGTATTTATCTATGCATCTATATCTAACTGCTATATAGATATATAGAAAGATATATACAGCTATAGATATATAGATAGAGATTTAGATGGATAACAATAGCTATAGATAGATATTTATATAGTTATCTAGCTGTATAGATAAATAAATAGATAGATACATACATACATAAATACATACATACACATCTATATAGATAGAGATAGATTGATAGATATAGGATATAGATAGATTGATAGATATAGAATTATAGATATCCAATGTGTATCTATGGATATAAAGGCATCATATATATATACCTATATATGTACACACACACACATATATATGGTATAGATATAGATCAGTGTAGATGATATAAATAGATATAGATATAATCCTCTAACAGACAACCTGGTCCATATTTTTGCATACTTTTGTTGCTGGAACCTTGACTAAGGGTGATGAAGGAATGAAAAAGAACATACATGTGAATACTGAAAAATATGGGGTCAGATAGTCTGAGCTTTTGGATGGAGAATCCAGAGTACTCAGAAAGTTCAGAATGTTTAATAGCACTTGCTACTCTTCCAGGGGACCTGGAATTACTTCCAATGCCATCTATAATATCCAGAGCATACTATCCATCTTCTGGCCTCTGAGGGAAGCAGGCATGCACACAGTACATGAATAGATATGCAACCAAAACACCTATACACATAAAATTAAAAGTGTAAAATAAAATAAAATAGGTCAAGTACAACACTGCCTTCAGGATGTTAACAAACATTCACTATTTCAATATGGAATATTAAAGGGGAGAGGTTTCTTCCTGTTGGCCTTGCCTTTCACAGTCATATGATGAAAGCACACATTCTTAGAAGTCCTATTGTGAAGTTCATATACTCAGAAAGCAATATGCCAACGACTCTTGTTTGTATGGGTTCTTCATGTTAATAGTCTCAGGACGTAGAAAATATATGGGATTTCCCAGTAAATGGTATAAGATTTAGCATTAGGCTAAATCAGAGTCAAGAGTCTTTTCGGATGTTGAATTACATTTGAGTGTTTAAATGGAAGTTTTATTTTTAATTTATCATTCTACCTTTTGTTAATTTATTCAAGCTTCTTCATGAATGACCTTTTTAAAGAACAGATTATTGAAGAAAGAGGACATAACTGTATACTTTGTTGCTCTTCCCATGAATTCATTTTAAGGTGAAACCCAAAGATACGTATGAACTCACATCTTTTAAAAATATATTTTTACTAATTCCTTAAGAATTATATATATATATATATATATATATATATATATATATATATGTATGCATACAGTATATTTTTGTCATATCCTCCTCCATTCCTTCTAATTCCTTGCAAATCCACTCACCCATTCTCCTTCTAACTTCATGTCCTCTTTTTTCTGTTTTACAACCCACCAAGGAACTCAAGTTTCTATCAGTCACTGCAAAGAAATGAAGGAGCCTCACTCATTTCTTTCTAGTCTATCATAAGCTACAGTCAGAACCATGGTACCCCATCCTTGGTAATTGCCTGTCTCCAATGCATAAGATGCATGGTCAAGGCTGGGTGCATTGTGAAAGAACACCACATGCTCTGAGTGTAGCCAAGTGGGTTACAGGGTAATAGAAGCAACGTAGAATCCTGAAATGCATGAATTCACAGCAGAAAACTGTATTGACCATAGGGATCTCAAAGAGCTGGTAAAATACCACTCCCTGCTAGAAGCCAAGTGGTACTTTGGTGGGGCAGTTTCTGCTTGAGAAAGTATTAAATGGAAATACTCTCAACCCTGTGAGAATCACAGTGCCAACATACCTGAAGTCAATTTAGAATCAGTTCTGGACTCCAACGACTGACTTATTGTTACTCATTTTATTAAGAAAAACAAGGGGCAATACTACACCTATAAGAGTTTTGTAAAAATCAAATCATGTATAATTTACATATTTCATGTAAACTCAAATGTGTCTAGAAAGTCTAGTAAAGAACTATGTCAAGACAGGGTCTTAGGAAAATTATGGAAGAGAATTTCATTCTAAGGGCAAAGAGAAACACAATGGTCAAATTTTATTCACAGTTCCAACATAAATATTTTAGTGGGTGCATAATTATAGACCATAAGCTATCTGCCCAGGGTGCGGACTTAATTTTGGTCATAAGACATGAGGTTGTCTTCAGCAAAGAACAGTTTTAAAGAGAGTACCCAGAGTGAAAAACTCATTTTGCTCTAGCTGGGTGGTGTTTTTCCGTGAAAAAATATCAAATTCCCTCCTTTTAGAACCCATCAGAACATGGCACTGAAGTGGGAAATCACAGTAGCTTAATAAGTAGGGCTGAAGGATAGATATATGTTTACCAAAAGTGCGTGCCCATATTGCTGTAGCTTAACACTGCATGGTCAGATCACTCACCCAATGGTAATAAAAAGATGTTTTCAAGCTCTGTGATAATTGAGAAAGAAAGAGTGGACATCAAGTGTCAGCTGAGAAGACACTCATTAACAGATGGGTGACATAACCAAAGGCTTGGTGACAGTTTTCTTGAGCTTTTGGAGGTAGATTAGGGAAGTCCCTAATGTAGGAGCCTTGAAAGTACCTGGCAGCATGGTGCTGGCTGCAGAATAAGGCGTATGTAATTATCACCTCTTCTCTCTTCCTTCTGGAGACATTTAAGCATGGGTCATCAATCCAAAGGCAAAAACATTTCCATTAAATGTCTACATCCCTTAAGCTACTGCCAAGATCTTGCTTCAAGATATTTCACTAAGTCTTCACTCTCACTTAAGAAACTGCTAAAGTGAAACAAACCAAGCAAGCTAAGCCAGTAAAGGCGGCTGACAAGAGTGAAGTTGGACTTGTAGTCTTGGGTCCTGCCAGTCTGCCAATACCCTTCTGTGCAGCATTGAGCACTCAGTTTCTTTGTTTGTTGAGGAGGTTTTGTGAGTCACCAAGGCAACATTTCATTCTGGGAATTCCCCTCCCTGTTCCACCCCCAAGTTCCCTTCTTCTGATGTGCTCCTAGAAATATGCCAGAGGAGAGGGCTAAAGCTTTCTGGAAGCTTCAGCTGTTGGTGTCTCAGAAGAATTCTCATATTACATGGGAGATGAATTGGGTATAAGACTGTCCATAGAGATTAAGGAAACCATTTTTACAAACATTAAATCTTGTTTGGGGATATTAATGTAAGTCTGAAAGTGAGCTAAATTCCAAAGGTAATCCAGGCCAGTTTACCATCCCCTGCTACTTTGATTTTTTTTCTGTTTAATCTAGTGAGTTAGTCTTGGGCTTATCTCAAGAGGTCCATAACTACCTTAGGGCAAAACAATGATGACTGTACATATTTTACTTTAGTATGTAGTACACTTCACATTTCTACAGAACAATAATAACCATAATTACCATTTATTGAGTGCATGCCTGGACCAGTTACAGCTCTAAATGGCTCATATCCTCATTTAGTTCTCATAATACCCTATGAAGTAGAATTCATTATTTTTCAAATGATGAAAACATAGCTTAGATTGTTTAATTTCTAAATGAACACAACTGATAAGTGATGGAGCCAGGCTTTTCATCAAAATCTGGTTTGACCCTTATTACTGGGCTTTGGTGTTGACTCCTTCAAGGAGTTCACATAGCAAATCCACTGGTACACCACGTAGTGCAGATCGTGTCAAAGTCTTTGGGCAGTTTAGTGGCAAATGAATTAATCAAAAATAATTAAACATCTTAGGCATATTTAAAAAATATAGCTAGGACATGGCTGGATCTCCACATGAATTCCTTCTGATGAAGCACTTTCTGCTGTGACAGGAAAAAAAAAAGCCTCTTGGTAATTTGAAGCATATACAGCAATTAATTCTGCATTTATATGGTCTGTTTTTAGAACTGTATTTCATTTTTTAAAGCACCATTTTAATATCTGTGCTGTAAGTGATAATTATTTGGGGAAGGGGGCAAGAACAAGGGGACTTTAGTGATAGCCAAACATTTTTAATGCAACAGCTGCAAGGCTTAAATCACTGGTGTGCCAAGAGCACTGGAGCCTGTCAGAGAGGGGATAGTATATAGTTACTGCCTCCTTATTCAAGGTCGCTGATAGGAGTCAACCCAAACCTACCTATGGCTGGAGGTCACTTTCACTTGATAGCTCTTTGGTGGCCTCAGTAAATGAAACAGAGTACTTGTCCAATTAACTCATGGGCAACTACTCAGGACTAATGCCGAATGGTCTCGCTCTTGATGTGAGAGGGATGTTTCACTTGCTCCTTGAGTATTAGTATTGATTATGGTTGGTTGTTGTTTGATTGTTGTTGTTGTTGTAAGAGCGAGGTAGGATTTTGCAAGTGTTCAATATAGAATATTAATTTGGATAGAAGAGCAACCGCAGCAGCATTTGTTGATATGTCAGGATAGAAGAGGGTCAGGAAAAAGTTCAGCCTTCCATTCAGGCCTCATACACATCTAAGGCCCTTGCCTACTATAGAGCTGCTCAGGACTGTAAACATACAAAGTCCTGTGAACTCCAGCCACTTCTGCTCTTCATGTATCCTCATATGCTCATAATCACTCATAACAATGAGTTTTCTTGCTATTTCACTGATGCTCAAATGAGTAAACTCTATTGGTCCACTGACTCATAAACCTTAGCTTGAAAGAGGACCCCTGATATCTTAGTGTGAGCATGACTTTCTCCATAGTCCTTCCCAGAAACCTTTATTATATCAAGGCTAAAAATTCTCATATGGTGATTATATACCTCTTGCATCCATATCCTGAATAAATGAAGCACTGTATAAAACCGGACATGTGTTCTTGCTGGTTACCCTACCTTATGACATTTTGCTCTTACATTCTTTGTAGGAAGAGGAAGACCATGAATTAACTAAGTAATGTGTTTAAATCTCTCATTTTCATGGGCATTTTCCAATCACAGTTCGTTTTAATTCTATTCATCTACACAGATACTTGCTTTTGTATTTCAGCTGCTCTGTCCTTGATGAATCTCTGGGCCCAAATGGATACATGTTCCTTGCTTTATTTGTGGCCCAAAGCACTTCTGCTGACATACTTTTGTCATTGGTGACCATTTGGAGACAAGGTGCACTCCTCAGACAGCACAGTATTGAATCGAATGACTCTGAAGATATTCTAAAGAGTCACAGAAGAGTTAATGGTGCTTAGTAAATATTTGTAGAATCAATTGAATAAGCTAATGACCCTGAATTACTTATCTAGTCTTCTGTGGGCAGTTCCCTTCATTCTTTTCCACTTCAACTTGCCAGTCTCTGAAGAAATCCCAGCCGGCTGAAGACTCCAAGTTTACATGCTTACTGAAGGAGATAAAGAACTGTGAGTCAACCACCTGGTCACAAACTCAACAGCCACCTGCATACTAATTACTTCAGTGATTCAAACAGACGCCTGTAATTGCTGGTAGAGTGCATATGAATTTCTACCTCTGCACCTGACTATAAAAAATGTCACATTGTTAATTTTCTAAATCAAATTAATTCTGACTTTGTGCCCACATGAGTCATGATTGGGAGAAATTCAAACCCAGTAGTATGTTTCTGAAGGCAGGTGGCTTCTATGAGAATCCGTATAAGAGTAATGGAGGACTTTATGTTCTCTAGTCCTTACACTACTGATTGTTTCTGACACATGTGGGGTTCATGTGCATAGTCGTTTAGTATTTAGACCTTCTGGCATTCAAGCTTGGGTGCAAGGATCTTGATAAAGTCTGGACCCTTAGACCGGGCATCATATTTCAGTACACAGAATAGGCATATCCAGAGCATTGTGAGAAAATATTGTGAGATTCTTTCCCTATCCTTTCTTTCCATTCATTAAGACAGTGTTCCTTCTTTAAGATAGCCATTTTCTCTCTAATCCTACACACACACACTAATCCCAAATAGATACTTGTATGGACCCATAGGACCATTATTACTCCAGAAAATATATTAGCCAGCACACATGATTATTCTATTTTGTAAATATGATGCTCTCATATAATAAAACACACATAATGGAAGTCTGCCTGTGGCTCTTGGGACATATATCCTAAATTCCTAAACTCTCTAGAGCTGTGGTTCTCAACCTTCCTAATGCTGTTGACCCTCTAATACAGTTTCTCATGTTGTGGTGACCCCCAACCATGAAATTATTTTTATTGCTACTCATAACTGTAATTTTTTACTGTTATGAATAGTAATGTAAATGCCTGTATTTTTTGGTCTTTGGTGACCCCTGTGAAAGGATCATTTGAACCCCAAAGGGATTGTGACCTACAGGTGGAGAACCACCTTAGAGGTTGAGTGATTAGCAGTTTGTTATGCTAATGATATCACAAATGACTGGGGACTCCTAGATAGATTTCGAATGTTTTTATCAACTCTTTATCTCTTGACAGCAATGGAGAAGTAGGACTAAACTTGAGTTGCAACTGGCAGAAGCAGGTTCTCTTCTTGAGTCTTGCTTCTTGAGCTGTAGGTAGTTGACTAGGTTTACAGTACCAGACATGAGTTCCTTCCTTTTTATCAGGACCAATTACACTTGGTTGGTTGATTATTACCCACAAGCTAAGAGTTCCACAGTTGCATCATTGGGGATATCTCGCCATGTCAGTCATGTCGTAGGTAATAGGATTACAACTGAATAGGGGTATTGATTATTTTTTTTCTCTTGGTAGCTTGCATAGATCCATCCAATATTATGGAAGCTATTCAGCCATAAGAGGGAAGAGGCTTTCAAATCAGTTACAGTTCTATTTCTCCAACTCCTTTTGTCCTCAGTAAAAGGACCTTACGTTAAAATCCTGGGAGGATTCAGGGGCAACATAAAGGCAACACAAGGGTCATAGCCTGTTTATTGTCTTGAGGACCTTTTTCCCTAACCAACTCCAGAGAAGTTGGGAAACTTCTGGTTTAACTCACTTGTATAGTAATCTCAGTTCCATACAGTCGCCTGCAAATATCATCATCTTGTTTTTCTTCATGTTGAGCTGAATACCATTGTGTATCTATAGCACATGTTCATTATCTCCTCATCAGTTGAAGGACTTGTCATGTTTGGCACTGGGGCTTTTATTATATAGTCAATGGCTCTTGAAGGACAGCATTATCACACCAAGTGGCATAACTTCATTTATAAGAATATTATATTAGATGTAATATATTGTTGTGGTTTGTCTATGCTCAGCACAGGGAGTGGCACTATAGAAGGTGTGGTCTTGTTGGAGTAGGTGTGTCACTGTGGATGTGGGCTTTAAGACCCTCATCCTAGCTGCCAGTATTCTGCTAGCAGCCTTCAGATGAAGATGTAGAACTCTCAGCTCCTCCTGTACCATGCCTGCCTGGATGCTTCCATGTTCCTGCCTTGATGATAGTGGACTGAACCTCTGAACTTATAAGCCAGCCCCAATTGAAAGTTGTACTTATGAGAGTTGCCTTGGTCATGGTGTCTGTTCACAGCAGTAAAACCCTAACTAAGACATATATTATGTATAATTTTTGGTAAATATAAAATAATATGATTCCCTGTCTTTCAGGCATTCTTAGTCTTTCTATCCCCTCCATCCCTTCTCTTTGTATTGTTCTCCCTCTCCCAGTCCCCCAAAAAAGCCCACCCTCCTTTCCATCCCCCCCTTCATAGCATCTATGTTCTGTCATTCCCTTTTCCAGAGCTCCTCAGACTCTTGGTCCCTTTTAACTCTCCTGGTGTCTGTGGTTAGGTCACTTAAGGTTATATACTTAGATCTAACAACTCAGAACTTGGATTCACAAACTACTAAAGTATGTCATTTCTAGCTTTGTTTTAACTCACTCGTACAGTAATTTCAGTTCCATACATTTGCCTGCAAATATCATCAACTTGTTTTTGGTTTTTTTTTCATGTTGAGCTGAATACCATTGTGTGTCTAGAGCACATGTTCATTATCTCCTCATCATTTGAAGGACATTTATGTCATCTATTCCTAACTATTATGGATTGTGAGCACAACTAAGCAAGCATGTGTGAGATGTTGAGTTCTTTGGACATATGACAGAGAGCGGTATAGGTGAGTGGCGTAGTAACTCTACTTTTACCTTTTGAAGGATGCTATGCGCTGACTTCCATAGTAGCTACACCAACCTGTGATCCCACCAACATTGAAAGAGGGTTCCTCTTTCTCTTTATTCATCCTTGCCAACATATCTTTTGTTCATTTAAGTTTATTTTTAGCACCTATCCTCATACCCAGAAGGTAAGTGTAGTTCTCACCTCTAATAAAGAAAACCTTTTTTTTTTTTTTTTTAAACAGAGAGAGACTGTTACAGAGATATACTGCTGGTCAAAATGTAGGGATAAGTTATAGTGGGGTACCAATCCCAACTAATACATCATTCAACCAACTCCTAAACCTTTAAGGTCAGGAAAAATCCTAGAAGGGGGCCAAAAAATTCTAAGAGCCACAGTTTCAAGATACCCACTGAGAGATTCTGGCTCCTAGATATAATGGGGAGAAATGTATACAAGAACTCCCAATAATATGGCTACATAAACAAGACAAGAATAATGAAAATAACAGTTGACATGCCAATATATATATAAGGGAAATGAGCGAATTCTGATTGCTACTACTCTTAGATGAAGACCTATAAGCCAATGGCTGCTGAGAAATGGAGAATCAATTGCTTCTAGAATGAACATATTCTAAGAATGTCCATTCCCAAATGGTGAGCCCTGGAATCATGCAATTTGAGCAAAGGCTAATGTGTGTGTGTGTGTGTGTGTGTGTGTGTACAATTAATATCAAGTATAAGCTAATATAAATATATTATTTAATAATATATGTCAAAATACATATAATTAATAAACATATAAATTATATAAAACATTAATTAATAATCAATTATATGTGATTATTATTTATTATGTATACAGAGCTATATGTAGATAGATAACATAGATATAGATAATTAACATATAAGATTAAATAAGAGATCATGAATATTAAAGAAATAGCAGGGAGGAGGGAGGGAGGGATGGAAGGGATATAGATGTAGTGTCTGGTCATGTATAAAATTTTCTAAAAACCCAAAACTATTAAAAAAATATCTGAACTGGCTACTGTTGGAGTTGGTCTTATGTGCTGTATATTCAGATGCTGAGTCATCCCCCCCTCCCAAGATCAAGTTGCAGTCAGGACATGGGCATTGTATTGGCCAATGTGCTGAAAGGAATGCTCCCTAGTACTCTCTGATTGGATTGGACAATAAAAGGCTGGAGCCTATGACTGGGCAGGAGAGAGGAAGGCAGGGCTTGAGATCAAGTCACGAGGAAAGAAACAGGTAAGGGAAAGGATGATTGTCATGAGGCATGATGGACCATGACCATGTGACCAAGAGAAATGTGTCACTCTGAGGACACACAAGGAGCAGAGCAATCAGAGGAAGACTCGGTTAGAAAGTAACACTGGGCCTATGGCTGGGATGTAAATTAGAATAGCTCAGAACATACCCAGTTTAGGCTTACAGTGTGTATAAAAACACCAGGTTTCTGTGTATTTTATTCTAGAGCTGTATGGGTTAGAGTGGAGGAGAAACTCCCCATAAAATTACTTGAATAGGTTACAGATAGCCAGTGATGTATTCAATTATGGCTAGACCCTAAAGCCTTAATAAACGCCCAATGGATTTTTATAGGGTTTCTCGGTTTCTTAACTGCTGAGCATGTAGGGATACCTGGAGGGTGGAGTCCAGGGAAGGCAGGAATCCTTATACTGTCCCTATTTTGCTTTACCATGTGCATCTATCTGCATATCAGGCACATGTGTATCCTTTGCAATGTGCTTTATAATAAATTATTATCATAAGTCTTTTCTTTCCCTAACTTCTCTTAGGCACAATAGCAAATTAACTGCCTTGGGGAGGGTTGTGAGAACCCTAGCAGCCTGCTGGTGAGGATGATTCACAACCTGGGGCTTAAAAAGGCATTTGAAGTGGAAACCGGTCTTACTTTTGAGCTCCTAACCTGTGAGGTCTGATGTTCTTTCAGGTAGATACTGTCAGAATCCAATTGTGCCCTAAAACAGCCAGATAGCTTGTGCAGGGCTGAATACATTGGGTTGAGGAATCATGTTCACAAACATGTTCTGTTTGTACTGAGTTGGAATAGGCTTCGTTTCGTTTCTCCAGTCTCATTCAGAGGTGGCCTTCCCAAACAGGTCTATGGGGACACAATGTAGATTCCTTTTTCTGGAGAGAGAGGAAAAAAAAAGCTATCCTCTGTTGGCCTGGCCATCAATGAATCCCATCACACCTGTGCACACAGGTGAGCAAGCTGCCTTCTTCCCTTGCTCTGACAATACAGGTGCAATGGAACAAGTGCCAACTTCCTCTTGAACACTACCTTCTACCAACCCTATCTTGGAGAGTCACTAAGATAAAGATTCAATGACTCACCCAGCCAGGAGAAACTAGCTATAATCCTAAAATGTCAGCTGATCATGTCCAAGGGCTGTCATTTCTCCTCTCTTTATGCTATGGGCGGAGAATGCAAATCAAAAGTGACTTTATTTGACTTCCCGGACAGTGTTGTCAAGTGCAAGTCTTAGATACAGTTTGGCTGGGATGCTTTCAAGCTCAGAGCTTTCTCCAGCAGAAAATACAAATAGCCTGGCTTCCCAAAGTCACTGTGGGAGGGCTGTTTGCTCTTGCATTTCACTTTAACAGCAAAACACCTCCAATGCTGAGGCTTGAGTCAGTCTCCGAGGTGAACTGAGGAAGGTGGTGGAATTACAGCTTTTATTGTGGCTATGATTTGCTTCCTACAGTGGCCCCCAGGGGCAGATGTGAGTGCTTTCTTGCTTTTATCTCCTAGATTATTTTCCTCCCAGAATCCCCAATATATTCCTGAGCAGGCCAACCTTCTGTTCCCTGTCTTCCAGGCACTCTGCCTACAGCCCAGCTTCTACTGGACACAGCAGAAGTCCAATTGTGTAGTTAGGTATTTTATCCCAAGCCACAGAAAACTCAATTATCTCACAAAGGAAAAAAAAAGGGACTCCCATCCCCTTTTCTCAAGCTTCCCAAGGTTGTAAGGGAACCATTCTGAATCTTTCCAAAGATTCATACTGGGGCCCGGGCAGTTGCCTGGGTACAATGTTGATTATGCTGCCTTTATGATTCAAGAATCTTTACCTTTGGGGAAGAGGTCTTAAAAATAAGAGCTGAGAGATGAAAATGTGTTTGTTTTTGCTTTTTAATGCCCTGGCTTCTTCAAATACTATTTTCTTATATATCTTCTTCAGTGATCACTCCCCCCGACCCCATATTTCTGAGGAAAAAAACATAACATACATTAACAGGAAAAAAATCAGTCTCTTGTAATTAAATATATTCAAGAAGATTTTTCCATATTTCAGGGGATGAATGTTAAATCTGAGCTAGGGGGCCAGGATTTATTTCCCTAGCCTGTAACAAGTAGTACGAAAAATGTCGATTTGTTTCTGAACAATGCTAGAGCAACTTAATTAAAGTTGTTTAAGTATGTTGGAATCTTTTGATGGACCAGGGCACATAAACATGTAATGTGCTTTAGTATAAAGTTTCCAGAAGCCAGAGGAAGCCTTTCTACACACTACCCCATTTCAAGCAGTGTGCTCACAAAGATCTCTTTTCCATATCCACGTATGTCTGATTGTGATAAATATAGTTTCTGACCTTTAGCAAATGTAAAAGTGAAAACACAAAGAAATTGGACATGCTGTGATGGCTATCATCTCCTTCCCAGCCTTTCAGCATATTGATTGTCTGGAAGACACTTCTGAGAGCTGCTATGTGACTCGTGATAAATCCATTCCTCTGGGGGAGGAGTGTGCAGGCTTCTGTGAGTGAGCACAAACCGAGTCACATGAAACAAAGACTAAACTAGTCAATATACCTGCCCTTGTGACAAAGGCCAGCAGGAAGCTCTTGTCAGTAGGCAGCTGGTCTCTGCCTTTTTGTTCTCTACATAGTAGAAAGTGGTATCTCCATGATAGAAGGCTCTGTGGATTCTGTTAGCATCATCTAGGAGCACAAGGTCTCCTAGGAAGCCCTTGCCTCCTACTGAGCATTCTATCAAGGTCTTGACTGATTCCATCTTCTCTTTTGTTGGCTCTCAGTGTTCTCTGCCTGCCTTGTGTTTGCTTAATAAAATCATTGCTAAAGCCATCCACTAATCTATACTCCTGGGAGCAAATTGGATGTGAAGGGATTTAGTTACTATGGGTCAGTTGTGTCCATGACCTCTTGACTTGGTCACAGTAGAACATTGTGCTTGGAGGCTTAACAAGGGAACCCACTTCTCTACTTCTTAGGAGGTATCCCATATTATCACAGTGTAAGGGGGTGGGGGGTGAATGGGGCTTGTGGGAAGAAGAAAGTTTCCCTTAGATACCACAATGTTATTTGGTTCATTTATAAAGGAAGGGCTTTAGTGAGCACAGTCATGCTGGCTCTTGCTAAGAGAAGTGACTTTCTCCACGTCAGTGAACTTTTTTTCTCCCTTGGACTCAGGTACTGAGAAGAGACATCAGACTGTAGGTTCAGCCACCCACTTATTTTTAAACCAGTCTCATTAGGTTCAGTTTGGCTATATGTTAGTATTCACTTGAGGAAATACTTTTTTCAGTGGTTGACATCATTCTCGTGAACTAGCTGGCTCATGTATGTCTATGTTGGATTGATCAGTTTTACCTGAGTTGTGACCTCTACTCTCACTTTGGATTTTGAATATTGGACTTTAGCTTCTCTTAACTAGAATGATTTGGCTACTCCTGTTAGCATTCTGTCTAAACTCCACCCCACAATACCTAGCAACAGCCAGGTATGCTCCTCCCCACAGTTGCTTGGTAACAGACAGGTGGGTTTGGCCCACTATAAAAGGGGCTGGTGTCTCTCTCTCTCTCTCTCTCTCTCTCTCTCTCTCTCTCTCTCTCTCTCTCTCCTCTTTTTATCATCTCTCTCTTGCATCTCTTATCTCTTACCTTGCCCCATTCCCTTCCCTCCCTCTCTCCACGTGGTCATGGCCGGCCTCCTCCACCTCTCCACTTATCTACTCTCTCCCTCTCTCTGCCTTTCTCTGCCTCTACTACCGTCTTAGCTCCGCTCCCCATGCCTTAAATAAACTCTATTCTATACTATACCATCTTGTGGCTGGTCCCTCAGGGGGAAGGGATACCTCAGCATGGGCCCGCTGAGGCACACCCTTCCCCCACACCTACCTCCCCGAAACATCTATAGAACATATATCTTTATCTTTTTAGAAACACCTCAATTCCTATGTGCTCGGTGACTCTGTGTATCTTTCTATGACTGTATATTCTCAGATATCATTCATAGAAACTAAAACTAGAATAAAAATTGGACTATTTTCTGTTGTGGGTTCTCCATGACAATCTGCTAAAGACTAGGGTTTGTGAGCAAGTGGCACTGAAGTTAGTTTTGTTGGTTGTGGACAGATCAGCACTCA
Source organism: Rhynchomys soricoides (assembly GCA_019843965.1). NCBI lineage: Eukaryota > Metazoa > Chordata > Mammalia > Rodentia > Muridae > Rhynchomys > Rhynchomys soricoides. Next base: position 5,916,365 of record JADRCH010000126.1, on the reverse strand, counting down.
CCTAGCCTTTCTCATTTCCAGTGAATGTTCTGACTACAGGTAATTCAGGAGGTAAGGTCCTCGGTGCTAGTGAAATTCTCCCTGAATTCTAGGAACTAGAAACCTGGATGATGCTGTTGGTGGTGGTTGGTTTTGTTTTGTTTTCAGCCTACTTCCTCCAGGCTGGACACTGACTGTTCCATATTCTGTTTTTAGAAGCTGAGCGGTCTCTAGCCCAAGCTGCTGTTCTATTTCTTCTTTCTTTCTTTCTTTTTTTTTTTTTTTAATTAATGACTTGATGTCTCATATTTTAGGCTAATGATACTCTTTTTCTTTTTCTATCAATGTGAGGTAGCTCTTATTTTTCCTATTATAAAAATTATATTATAAAGTCCTGTATGCAAATGTTTTCATTCATTTTTTCAGCAGGATATACATTGGGAGTTGAAACTATTGGGTCAGGGAGTGTGCATAGTCTGACAGACACCACCTTGCTAAAAGGTCAGATCAATCCAGCTGCTGAGGAAACATTTGAAAGAATTCTGCACATTGTCCTTGCAGATCTGCAACTGGTAGAGGTTTTTCTCCATCTGCTGTTGGTCTGCTTTCTTTGTATAGTTCAGATCTCAACTGAAACCCATCCTAAGGAACTATCCCTAACCACTGGAGCAAAATGGAAAATGGCTTCTCTCTCTCTCTCTCTCTCTCTCTCTCTCTCTCTCTCTCTCATATTTAACCATCCCTTGCCTTCTCTACTGAGTTATCTAATTAAACTCTTTTTATGGAGGTGTTCCCCCATGTCCTTTTTTTCATATGAGATCACTTATACCCAGAGGGTGGTCTGCCATCTAGTATACTGAATACCCAGAACAAGAGTTGGTACATGCGAAGCAATCTGAAAATAACTGGCACATAATATGCTTCTCTATGTCTATGCACATCAAGGATGATTATTATTCACTGGACACTGTTCTAAGCACTGCTACCATGTTAACTAATTTTATTGTCAAGACAACCCTATAAGATTAGGTACAGCTCTCTTTCTTATGATTCCATAACTAATTAGTCATGGACCTAGCATTAAAACATAGGCAGAATCATTTTTGGATCTTTGTGTTAGGCTAATTTACATTCTTATGTTTTTGACAAAAGAAAATTATTTTTTAATTATTTTTGGTTTCTTTTATTTTGCTGATTGTCAATGATGCTGGGTAGGTATTCATTTTACATGTTTATTGACCATTTAAGTGGCTTTGTGGGAACTGGCTGTCTGAGGTTTGTGAATAAGTGAGTGGGTCTAAGTTCTATTTTATTAACCTTTCCTTTGGCCACCTTGTTTCTTTCCATTTGTTTTTCCTGATGGATAGAAACAGGGATTCCCTTGATTTTCCACTCTGTTGTAGGCTGGATTTGCAGCAACAGAGATCCTACCTAATTGAGGGCAGTTTGATTTTGTACAGACAGAATCAGTTAGGAATTTTGTGCAGGTTTTCTACTTATGGTGTTGCCCAAGGTCAGCTAAGATCAAGAAAGAATACCACACGAACTACAGTGGTAATATAAGAGGCTGAGGGACAAGTGCTCTAATCCAGGAACCAAGAAAGAAAGAACATGCAACTCAGAAAAGAGATGCTGAAATAAAGAGAGTTGTAAAAACAGTTACTGAATTTGAACATGGTACTGGCAATAGGAGGAACCTGCAAGCCAAGGAACAGGCCAAGGTTAAATGGAAACAAGAATGAAACGTATGCCTCAGATGGCTCATGATGCATTGTGCCTCAGGGGGCATCTGAAACCAAAAGTGTCCCACAATTCCTGAAAGCCTTCTTATTTTCTAGCTATCATCTCAAGAGCTAGGTCAAAAGAAAACAAACTAAATGTTCAAAGTTGAAGAAGAAAAAATATTCTAAATACCGTATAGAATTGGCAGTGACTTGTATCTAGTAAAACTATTTCAATTATGGGGTCTCATTGTATTTTTAACTAAATTGTATAAAATCAAAAACATCAGTTCCTGCTACATATTAGTTAGAGGCTAACAGAGAAATCGAAGTAATTTAGGAAAATGAAAACCATAAGACAATTTGTTATCCTGTCACACGGGGAATTTGCTCAGTATTTAATATTAAGAATGATGCTTACTAACTGTTTCTGAAAGATACTGTTAAACAAATTTGAGCTGATTTTGTTTATTCTTAGCTCATTACAAGATTTCAGAAAATGGTTATTGAATATTTTGAAAAAATACCTTTCAGCTTCTAGTGTTCTTCTCTTTGTCAGTTTCTGTAGTGAAATATATTGGTATATTGCCTAATATCGATCACATTTAGCTTCTTGAAGGAAAGATTATTTTTGGTAAAATAAAAACTCATTGTCATTTTAATGGATTGATCTAATGTCATCTGCTCTCTATATGTCCCACCCCTGAATTCCTTAAAACTGTCCCTGGCATATTTTCTTGAACTTTATTTTGACATTTTATATACAATTTGTCACTTTACAGAATTTTAGTGCACACAAAATTAGGTGTATTTACAGAATCAATAACTTTACAAATATCTTATCTTATATATACACACATATTCTATATATAAGCATTTGTTTATGTAGTATAGTATCATATATGCATTATATATATATTTGTATTATATATTACATATATACACCACTTTTTCTTTACTCTCACAATATGTTATAGTCAGGAAATTACACTATAGTAAGTGTAGTTATCTTCTAAGTAACTACCATCTATTGATACAGTGAACTCTCTTCACTTTTAGTGTTTATAGAGGACCCCCCCCCCAGGCTCGTTTAATCAAAAACAATAGGTCTTTGTTTCCATGATTCCCCTATTAAATCTCTGGTAGATGTTGTACTTGTGCAAACACCTCCCCTTTGAGATCCTTTCAAACCACCTTGACTCTGAAAACATGAATTGAGGGTTGGGTTCTGGTTGCCTTAAAAGACTTCCGCAACTATTTTGTTTTAAAGAAAAGATACTAGCGGTAGAAGACCTACATGACTGTACATGCTCTGTGACGATGCCTACCACCTGCCTTTCTCAACGATTCCCTTGGTCATATAATCCTAAGCTTCCTCCCACAGTTTTTGATGTTCCCCATTAGTAGATACTGTCTTCATTGCAGTGTCCTAAGAAAATGATCCTAATTGCTCTCTGCAATTTGCTTTGAACACAGGGAAACAGAAGAGACAAATAGAGAAACACAACTGTGGAAGCATGTATCATAATCAGACATGTAAAGTCAGCTGGGAGAACCTCCCCAGTTCCTGACAGCTTTCCAGATTTAGCCCTTGATCCTGGAGAAATAGTGTTGTGCCTGCTCCTTTATCATTACATGTCTTAGTTCTCTGTCCCTAGGACAAGTGACACTGCTGCCCGGATTAAGATGTCTTCTGTTTTCTGAGGTCAGTGGAAATGTTTTATTAAAACAAAACAACAACAAAACAACTTTCCATGCACAATCTCAGTTTTTCATTCAGAATGTTATTTAGGGAGGTATCAATTCAGTGTGGCAGAGGTGATTTTTCTGTTGGAAAATGCCCAGTCCCTTCACTGCAAGGCTTGGTGATCAGAGGGTATTTTCAGCAGGACCACATGTTGATGGGTCAAGGATGTTTCATTGTATGGGGATGAATGAATAGGTTCACTTTATGTAACATTGTCATGTCAATAAGCAAATATCGTCAGTATATGGACTCAATTTTGATGTTACTTGATGGGAACTCGTTAATGACAGATGTAAACTGGCAAGGAGAGCAAGCAACTGCCTGATCTTTAAAAGTGGTGTGCTGCTGCTAAGCCTTAATTAAATTTCTTTTACTTTTTCTTTGATTGTGTTATTTACTCTATTTTCCCTCTCCGCTAATGTTGTAACTAAATGGAATAATTGTTAGCTCCTGGGATTTAATTCTAGGAACAATATTATACTTGCTGTGAATTAAAAAATAAGTAAAATAGGACAAAGGACAAAACTCGGGAACTTTCAGATGCACTAACAGGATTTTAGTTGCGGAGTTTTGATAATGTAATTTTCACAACAAAGAAATGAGACGCTTGGACAAGAATATGTAATTATCAAAACATAGACAAATATATCTATTACCTACTGCGGAGAAAAGGTGTCTTTAAAAGAATAAGCTGTTCCCATACTGAATCTCATCTCTTATTTATATTCTCACACTTATTGAGTACAGATTGCTTAGCACATGGTATGCTATATGTCCTGCATACAAAAATGTATAAGGTGTTAAGAGTACATGAGTTTCAATATATAAACCCAGTAGATAATAAATAGAAAAATTGTACATTTTCTCTAAATCAATCAAATTTCTCTTCTAGGACTTAGTTCATGTGCATTGTCAAGAAACTCAGGCTTTTTATGTGTAATTTTTCTCCCTATTGTGCCACTGTGAGTTTGGCCACAAGCAGTCCTGACCATCAGTGATGAGGGGATAATGTAGGGATCTGTGTTGAGGAGACATTCTTCTCTCCTCTTTGTCTGGGTTCTTCTCGTTTATGCACAGGAGAGACTCTGCTAGGACAGCCAGTGTTTAGATGCTTCTGTTTTTCTCTTTGATCTTGCCCTTGCCTTTGACCTTCAAACCTTTTTGAAGCACTGGTTCTACAATTGGCCATGGTATCTACTTCTCCACTGTCCAGGGCTAAGTGTTTTCTAGCCTGGACATAATCAATCTCTCTCTCTCTCTCTCTCTCTCTCTCTCTCTCTCTCTCTCTCTCT
>JADRCH010000126.1:5878118-5911616 GCA_019843965.1 Rhynchomys soricoides | reverse complement strand
TCTCTCTCTCTCTCTCTCTCTCTCTCTCTCTCTCTCTCTCTCTCTCTCTCCTTTGTGTACAGTCTGCTGTCTCTTCTGAATTACTTCCTGCCACGTTTCTAGTGCCTTCTACTAGGTTAGGTTATGCAAACAAAAGGTGAAGTTTGAGGCAATAATGGCAAATACTCTCCATAAAATTCCTGCAGTCTTGATTCAAACAACCATAGTGTTTTAAGAACCCGGTTTATTTGTGTAATATTCCTTTCCTTTTATACTCTAAGCATCACATGTCTCTTTTCTTGGCGTGTCCCTGATCTTACCATCTCTGGACCCCAAGTCTTTCCTGGGTTTCCATTGTTGACAAAAAATAAGTCCTCATGCCTTAAATATTTTAAATCTCTCATGTTGGCCATAACACTCTTTGTACCATTTTCTCCCTTGTGTTTGTCTTTTATGTTTCTGTGTTCTATCCAAAGCACAAAACAACACACCTGCTTTCTCTGTTTATGTCCTGGTTCATAATGTTTCATTGGGTGACCAAATGCTGTGAGCTACTTGGTTCAAGAAGTTGTTGTGATCTCCTGTGGGAACTAGCTGTAGAAATACAGTGAAACAAAAAACAGAAAGCAGTCTGTGTGGCTGGTCTGGACTGCAGAGTAGAAAGAGAATGTCATAAAATATGTAGTGAAAATCTTGCAATAGATCTATGGCTCTGTAGAAACTAAGTGGGCAGTTGCTGAAACAAAGTGGTGACTTCAGGGCCCGAAGTGGCAACTACTCTGCTTTAAATCCAGCTGGGCATCAAGAAGAGCATATTCTTTGCTCTGCTTGGGTTGCTGACCTCAGATATATTTTCAACTACAACCTTAAGCAACACTGATATCATTCACTTTAAGGCTATTAGTGAACTAATACCCCAAAGCGACCTGAGTTCCTGATATGCTTTCCTTATCTTCATAGGAAAGACAATATTAATAGTAGTATAAGGGCATTGTTGGTTTAACCCATCTGCATTGACAATTCTTAGCTCCCTCAGAGGTAGGGCTTCAATTCCCTTCTAACACAGTACCATGAGCCTAATTCTCAATCATTTATAAATGAAGCCATCAAAGTAGTCATACCCACAAAATATTTGGTCCCTTTAAGCATTTGCTCCATATTGGACCCAAAAACTAGTGAGTGGGAAAGAAATAGTTTTGAACCACTTGGCAGTGTTCAGATAAATGGCCATGCTCTGGAGGTACCACATCCAGTGCATAGTCTATTTTAAACCTTCAGACAGGTAGCACAGGGTTTCTTTTCTCTATTCTATGTCTATGTTGACGTTTAAGATGTGACTGAGAGGTACTTATTCTCTTGTCATAATGGAACAATATTTATAAGCATAGTTGGCATATGGCCAAAAATATCTGACACTCAACTTATCTGCAAGTAAAATAGAGTCAAAATACTCATCTTAGTAAAAAAAGAACTTGATTAAAAAGATACTATAGAAATGGAATTCTGATGCTACTGTAAATCCTGTGCTAGCTAAGTACAAGAAACTTCTTGATCAGCTCACCTCTGTGCAATCATGACTTTCCCCTGAAAAAGTACCCTAAGGGTTGGTCTGGATAAAATCGTCATTCTGGAGGAGCTTTTGCTTATTTTCAAAACTTGTCAATTTGATATTTTGTTTCATCTGTTGGCCCTTCCAAGGCCTCTGCACGTATTCATATAAGGACATCTGGACTCAAATCACTGAGGCATAGCCTTCTGAAAGCATAGTTTCTGTAGGGATATTTCTGTGAAAGGCTTCAAACTTATACTTCTAGAAAGTTAAGCTCTGAGAAAACACTAGGTTTTAGTTTGCCCTTTCTGCCATCTTTTCATCAAATGTTTCCCTTGCCTTGAAGAAGTGTTTTCAGTAGTATCTGAAAAACTGTTGGTCACCATAAGTCTTTATCCTGTTTGAAGAGAGTATAAAATATTTAGACATTTAGTATGATCTAGTTCTTCTCCCCCACACACACAAGTCTGAAAGAACTGGAGGAAGAGAGACCTGAACACAGCATAGCCCATGAGTGAAGTCTGCTTGCTTTTCTGCCTTCTCTGGGGCTGAATTCTGCATTGATTATTGTAGTTAAAATGTTGCTACATTCTGTGACATAAGCTTCTCATGATTCGATATCTAACTTGTGGGAAAGGAGCCCAGACCTCTCTCTCCCTCCTATGTGTTCACTGAAATAGGAAGTGTCATTACCAGTCTCTCTGCTTTCTTTCAGTCCATTGTTTTAGGGAGAATAAGGAAGGGCCTGACTAGCATTGAAAAGCACAGTTAAGAAAAGCACACATCTTCCTTCTTCTTGTGCATCAACACGTTTAATCAGAGCATTTGTATTTTGATGCATTATTATTGATTCTCCCTACAGAAATTGATTTGTACTGTTACCTAATCGGTGTGGTTCCAATTTTAATGTAAGAGCCAAGTAATAAATATAAGACATCAATTTCCATAAACCATATATACTTGAAAGCTTCATTTACATAGTGAACAATTTGGGGGTATAAATTCTAATGTGTTTCTATTCCTTGTGGGCTTCTGTTTACATAACCTTTTTGTGGCTCTAAAAAACCATGATGCTGGCCAATGCATAAAAATGTACTTTAAGTAAGTCTTCAAACCCCTCATTTATTTCTCTTCTTTCTTCCAATCACCAATGAGGGCCATGCTTCTGCAAAAGCTTGACTGCCCCCTCCTTCTGTTTTACCATTCCCTTGCATCTCATCTGCATTGTTCTTTAGCACCATACTTTTCTCTGATGTAGAAAAGTCTACATTTTCTAGTAGAAACGCAATTCTAGTTTTCCCAAGTAGGGCCTCTCTCTTTTGGATATATTCACTTGGTGAGACCAACATCATGTCTGTCCCAAAGAGTATGCCATGTGTTAATTGAGTACACTTACATCACCTAAGCATCTTTCACACAGATGTGAGATTCCAATAAAGATTGTAAAATTGATTATCCTACTATAGATAAATGATTAGACATGTGTATATTCACACATATCACTCTGTGCATGTATACATATATGTACAGTTGTATGTGTTTGCAGATATATATGTTTATATATGAATACACACATACATATAGGAAGAGAGTTTTAACACAGAAAATATACTTAGTTTCTGGTGATCTTTATCAGTTTTTATATGCTTAAAGGTCCAATAACCTAAAAAATTTTCTTTATATATAACTAACTTGTGACTAATCTAATACCATTCTAAGCATGTGCTTGCATATACTCCTTTATTTCATACTCGATCTTTATAGCATTTCCATACAGAATTGCTATATCAATCTAAAACATAAGGAACCTGATGACAAAGATAATTATTACATTACTATTGATATAATAGGAATACTTATATAGAGTACAGAAGAGCTAGAATATATACCTATTCAAGCACAAATAGTATTAAGACCTTGGAATCCTTTTGTAAGAAGAGAGCTCCCTTGGTCGCCCAGTCCATTGAACCTAAGGAAAAATGAATTCCAACCAAGGTGAACATACATTGGTGTATGTCATAACTGGCTATCCTACGATTCCATTAGAACAGCTCTAGTCCAAGTGGATAGGGAACCAAAACCATTAGCTGTTGTTTCACAAACAAGGTGAATTAAGTCAAGGTTTCAGGTCAATTGCTAGAAATCAGACTCTACTTCATCCTCCCCCCCCCCCTGTTAGGCAGTCTTAGTGGTCAGAAATTAGTAGGCACAAGAGAAAGTGTTCATGGTTTTCTTGGAAATCAGATAAGTAGATCTCAGAGAAGAGGCTTGTTCTATATTTTAGATAGGAGCAGAGGCAGACAGCCCAGAGGCAGAAAAACAGAAGACTTCAGTGAGGATGCTAAGCTGCAGTTGAGCTCCAGTCCTCTTTCACTGCTGACTTGGGGTGCTCTTTTACATGAATGACAGGGATGAAGCTGGAGTTTGGAGCTAAGAGCACTGGGTTTGCCGTCTACTGGGTTTGCCATCTTCCTGTTCCATTTAGCAGTATTAAACACTAGGCCATGCTATTCAACCTCTTTAATTCTCAGCATGGAGATGTTAAATATTGCATACTCACTTCTTACTGCTGAATAACAAATTGCCACAAGTGACAGCTTAAAGCAACACCCATTCATCTCTGAGTGTCTGCATTTCAGAAGCCAAGGTGCAGTGAGACTCTGGGTTTCCTAGGACCACAAGCAAGTTGCTGGTTTGATTTGTAGATCTCATCTGGGTCTTGAGATCTCCTATTCATAGAGGCTGTGGGCACAAAGTATAGACTGAAATGTTGCACTGAGGTCTAGGTATTTGCTAACTTCTGGCCCTTACCTGCTCTCAGCTCCTGGAGGATGGATGACTGCTGGCCCTGGCTGGAGCCACCATGAACAGTACATTGTATTTTATCAGGAAAGTTATGGATATTCCCATAAATTCCCACTGTTCTGAGGGAAGTTTCCAATTTTAACAATTTCTGTGCTAAGATCAGGCCCTCTTCGATAATATCCCTATGTTAAGGCCAGTTGTGCCATATAATATAAACCAGACACAAGTGTGAATCTTTATCAGGTTTACAAACCCAGGATAGTACAGAGAATGTATCTCAGTGTCTGCAAAATCCAAGGGATGCCACAGATAATGCAATATCTTTGCATAAACAGTAATGCAATATATGTGAAAATAATCCAACTTTAGGCAATTTTTTGGCAAATAATGAATGACAATTCCATAAGATTAAGAGACTTCATAGATAGATTTTAAGGTTATGATAATTCTGGTAGCAATTTAAGACAATTCCATATAAAACAGTTATCAGCATGTTATCTAACTTACCACTAAGTATATAAGAAGAGACTTGTTTGATGTTTGCTAAGGAGAAAAGTATCTATCCTTTTAAACTGCAGAATGGTCTTGGTATTGTAAAGACATCCTCAGGATACTAGCGGTCATCCTCATAGTCTTAAATAAGGTTCCTGGTTATACAGTCACAGATTTACATATACAAATCATGTGACTGCCAAGTACTTGAACCTAGAGTGATAGTTACGAAGGAGTATTTCCATTTCTGTAATTTTTAAACATCTCACAGTCAATATATTGTAAACAGAATCATTCCCCTCTTGTATGTGTGTGTGTGTGTGTATATACATATGCATATGCACATTCATATGCATATGCATATACACATACACACACACACACACACACACACACACATATATATATATATATATATATATATATATATATATATATATATTGCTATGTCAGTAAATTGATGAAATCATGCAATCTCTATGTCTTGGGAGGCTCTGTGACTTGACATCTTCCTTTACATAAGGAAATCCTGGCCGTCATCATTTTCTACACGGACTACAGTAGTAGTACACCCACATTTTATATTTTCAGGTTTCACATTCTTTTCTCTGACTTAATTTTTGCAAGTGCACAACTGACTCTACCGCTTGTCACTTTTCAGTGACACTGAACTGATCTTAAGGGAAAAAAATGAAGGCTGCCAAGCTACCACTTCTATTTGACAATACGGCAGGAAAAAAAATTGCTTTTTAAAAACTATTTTGGGGATATAGTCAATGTAGAGTAAAGCATTTATTTTTATGCTTTGTCTATGCTTATGAATTTTGACAGATGTATGTATTTGCAGTACAAAACATCAAAGGCAGGTTTTGAAAACATAAATCATGTTACCTTACCTTTTATAATACCTAAAAGTCTACTGTCACAAAATAAACTTCAGTACAATACCTAGGAATACATGTGCCATCAAGGTCAATGCCTTGTACATTGAAAAGAACAAAACATTGATGAATGTAATTAAAGAAGATACCTATTTATGTATGCATGCATGTGTGTATGTAGTTCATGCTCATGGGCTGGAAGAATTAGTAGTGTTAAAATTTTATTCTACATCATAAAGAACCAGTACAGTCTACTAATCCCCATTGGTACTCTAGATAATGGAGCAAAAGCCTAAACTTTGAATGTAAATATGAAAGACTGCCAAGAGCTAATGAAATTCTAAGAGGAAGCTGTTAAGGACATCCTAGTCCTACATCTACAATTACTCAGACAGCGAAGCCTCCCTCTGTCCACCCTTCTCCCTTCTTCCATTGGTATACTAACTTCACAGATATGCACTTTTTTTAGTTATCTTAAACATCGGAGTCCATTTCTGCCTTGGTTGACATTTTCGTGCCCTTCCTCCTTGACTCCTTTTGGACTGTTCAAATGCAACATGCTTTCAAGCCTTGTTTTTTTTTGTTTTGTTTTGTTTTTTTGTTGTTGTTTTTGGTTTGTTTGTTTGTTGTTTTTGTTCATTTGTTTGTTTTGTTTTTGTTTTGTTTTTGGAGACAGGGTTTCTCTGTGTAGCCCTGGCTGTCCTGGAACTGGTAGACCAGGCTGGCCTCGAACTCAGAAATCTGCCTGCCTCTGCCTCCCAAGTGCTGGGATTAAAGGCGTGCGCCACCACTGCCCGGCTTAAGCCTTGTTTTTTAACAAAGACTTTATTCACTACTCTATTGGAGCTAGCACCCACATCCCAGTCAACCTCATTCCGCATATCACTGCTGACTCAGTGTCATGTATCAGTTCACCTATGTGTTTGCTAGAATGTAAGAAGCCTTTGGATGTCTTGTTTACTTTAACAAGCTGACATTTAGAATAAGTTCCCTATTAACATTGTTGAAATAGGTAGATGTAATCTGAACTCTGTAAGGCATGGCAAACAAGGTCCTTCACAACTGGAATTTACCTGTTTTTTTCTTCCACGATCCCCAAGTAGTACTTTTAGACATGTCCAGTTTTGTAAAGACAACAGTTTCCCCTTTGCCTCCGCTCATGGATTCTCGCTGCAGAAGGTCTTTACTTCTGTTGTCTGCCTTTCAGATTCTCACCCTTCTCAACTTCTCTTTCTCTGGGGATTTATAGTTTCCCATTTTTCATGGCTTATCTTTTTATGGCTTTACTTACCTGATGTTATTGTGGCTAGAAATTTTAGAACTAAACAAAAACATACCAGCATTTTAAATGAAATAGAGAGAGGATCATACTAGTTCCTGGATCTCTCAACACTTAGACCTCACTGTTCTTTACTTCCTTTTCTGTAGACACATAGACAGCTTTACCATGTCCTATGATACACATTCATATTTCAGCAGACTGGTGCTTTATTTTTAACTAATACTTGTGCTCTTCTATAATTTTCGGTTAAATTTCATCTTCTTAAGAATATTAATGATCACAATAGCCAGAATATCCATACTGCAGATGTTGCCTACTGTTAGATATTTGAAGAAACAGCTATATCATATAACTTTGGTAGCATATTGTTTATACTACATTATAATTGTCCATTTTATTACAGTTGCTTGACCACTCAGAACATATTTAACACTAATAGATATATACATGCATGCAGATATGTACACAAGAGCTATGTGATGTTAACATATACTAGATCCCCTAATGTTTTATTTAAATATTAGGAAATATATTTATAATATACTCAGAGGTAAAAATAATCTTACTGTGCCTAATTTACAAATTATAGCTTATGTTAGGTATGTGTTCATGGGAAACACTGTAGTTGGAATAGGAGTTGGTGCCATTCACTGTTCAAGGCACCCATTGTTGCTCCTGGGATATATTCCTGCAGATGAGAGAAGATCACTTTGTTTCTTGGACTCTGTAGTAGTTTAGAAAAATGGCTCCCATAAGCTAATAGGCAGATGTGCCCTTGTTGGAATAAGTGTGGTCGTGTTGTAGTAGATGTGGCCTTAGTGGAGTAGGTGTGGTGTTTGTTGTTGAAGGAAGTGTGCCACTGCTATGCTCTGCTACCTGCGTACCAAGGTATAGAACTCAGCTGCTTTCTGGTGCCATGTCTACCTGAATGCCACTGTGCTTCTCACCATGATGATATTGGAATAAACTTCTGAATCTGTAAGCCAGCCCCGGTTAAATGTTTTCCTTTGTAAGAGTTGTTGCGGCCATGATGTCACAGCAATAAAACCCTGAAATAGGCTCCTTCTCCACACTGGCGCTCACTGTCCTTTGATTTCCTTCTTGGTATACAGGTAGACAGGCTTCACCATTCCAATATACATTCATGTGTCAGCACACTGTTGCTTTTCACTGATGTTCCAGCTCTTCCAGGATATTAATTATCTTTTCATCATTTTACCAAAGGTTAATGTCATATTTAGGCTTTCATTGCTGTGAAGAGACACCATGATCATAGCAACTCTTAAAAAGGAAACCATTTAATTGGGGCTGGCTGACAGTTTCAGAGTTTTAGTCCATTATCATCATGGAGAGAAGCATGTGTCTAGGCAGACATGGTGTTGGTGAAGGACCCAAGAGTTCTACATTCTGATCAGAAGGCAGTCAAGAAGATTCACTTCTGCAAGAAGCTAGGAGGAGGCTTTCCTTCCATACTTGGTAGAACCTGAGGATAGGAGTCTCAAAGCCTACCCCACAATGACACACTTCCTCCAACAAGGCCACACCTCCTGCCACAGGGCCACACCTCCTAATAGTAAAACTCAGGATGGGCCAAGCATATTAAAACCACCACAGTGAAGCAGCTTACTATACTGAGTTTAATAAATATTTGTAAAACATAACAATGCAAATAAAAAGGGACACAGAGAAATGGCAGGAGGAGAAGGATGAAGAAGATGGAGATGTAGGAAGGGAGGTGGCTTAAATTCAATTCCTCAATTGCAGAGTTTAAGTTTAAGGCCTTGGCAAAAACAAGCTGCTAATGTCTGAGCTCAGTTGTTAAATCTAACATATATTTATATTTAGAACTCCCAAATTTTTCTCGAGGTTGTGTATATCTTTAGTACGTATGTATATGTGCATACCATGCATGCATGTTTCTAAAAAGGCAAGTTGATACAGAGGAAAGGCATGTCTCTAAGCAGTAGCTTGAATACCAGAATATATTTAAGCACTAACACGTGGATATACATGAGAGGAGTACATAGCAATGTGGTGCTCACATATAATATATCCTATCATGTTTTATTTAAATGTTCGGAAGTGTTTATAATATACTCATGTTATTATATTATATTATAAGTAAACATAATCTTATTTGGGTGGTGTTTAATGACACCCAATGCTTCCCATTTCAGCTTCTTCTTTCCTTAACCTTATTGCTTTTTGGAGCTGTTAAACCTAAATTTAAAAGTGTTGTAAAAAATTTAATGAGTGGCTATATTAATAACATTTTCAACTTTCAAATTTACATAAGACTTTCATATCTGCGAGGCTCTGATGGTCTAAGAGACTGTCCACAGAATCAACTGATTTCCTAGGATAGCAAAAGGCTAACATGCATATCACATGCAGAACAATTAAATCAAAGTCCCCTGTCTTCAGCTAACTTCTCACAACCATGCACTAGGTCACTATGTCCCTTTCTGAGCTCCTAGTGGTCAGTTACTGTCAAGCAGAGGCTACTCCTTTAGCTGAGAGCCTGTTAATGTTATTCAAAGTTATTGAATCTCCAGCTTGCTCAGACTTGACTCCTGTCTCCCTTGCTTCTCAAAGTCCCAGGTCATGCTTTCTTCTTTGTTCTTTCTGCCTAGCACTGAGGTGGCATGTTCTGCGCTGCTGGGCTTGCTATGTGTCCTATTGGGAGCGATGAGCAAAAGAACTCTGTGTCCTCAATCCCTCCTTAAATTAGATCCTGGGTCATGATCAAGTCCATGGTTCTCTATAGGTAAAAACAGAACAAAGAATGAGTGCTTGAACAACTTGATTAGCTTTAATTATCAATATTCCACATATGCCTCTCCCTCCAGGATTGTGCCTAACAGTAATCAAACCAGAAAAATCAAGAATTGATGGCAATATTCATCACACTAGAAGTCAAGGAGTACAATGAAAAGAAATGAAAGAATTCCCTGGGAATCATGGCAGTATGTGCTCACATCATTCTCTGGAACCATTCTTTGGACAAAAATCCATTTAACTTATTCTCAGCCATCATAACTGTTTTCCAGAATCATAAAATCCCCATTATGAAATAAACCCTGACATCGACTTGATTAGTATGAGCATAAATCTGAACAGTGGTGTGCTTGCTTTAAACTGCAGTTTTGCAGGCCACAATTAGAGATTCTATTATTTCTACTGTGGCAATTAGAGATAATTCCAATATATTGTGAATTGTTGGTAGCTTAATGCATTAATAAAGAACTTATTGGTTTAAGACTATTGACACAAAGTTTCAACAAATTCTGTGATAATATATTAAATATTAAATTTATTGATTAAATTTGAGTTGTATTTCAAAGAAACCCAAATTCTCTATTACATTGACTTATAAAGTTATAAATTTACATGTGTCATTTTTGGAGCATTTATGGCATGAGTGCATCTATGTAGAAAAATTATTTTCTTTAGATACATTTTGAAAGGGAGCCTTTTATTTAAAATTAAAAGCTTGGTAATGAATATTTTCCTTTGAACAGTTATATAGGTTTCATGGAATAGAAAATCTCTATTGGTAATCTGTTGGAATGCTATTTATGCTCTGTGTGCATTCGTTCAGAGTGCCTGCTTACAATTCAGTCCTTCATAATGCAAGCAGCATTAATTTCTCATCTTTACTGTCAAACACTGTATAATGAACTTTGTACTCAATCATTTCTCCCCCCACTAATATTCACAGATACACACACACACATGCACACCACTCACATTCAAACCCACCTACCCACACATACATATCCATAGACACACAGACACACACACTTATATACACACATACATATTCACACACTCATAGTCACACACATGGGCTTACACACACTCACACTTATATATGCATTTAAATGCACACTAACACACATACATACACACATTCATGCATACTCACATGCGTACTTGTGCATACTCACACACTCACACACACTCATACTCACATACACACAAACACACTCCCCTAGCCCTGTCTCCATCACTCCCAGGTACCATTTTTAGCTTTAGTCTTTTCTAGATGACCATTTTTGGGCAAGTTCCAGGAAAAATTGCCCAGCCAGATTAAAAAAAAAAAAAAGTATCTTTCATATCTTAAGAAAGAAATGTGTATTCAGCCAGAGATAATTAACTTCATGAGAGTGGTCCCCTAGGTCCCCTGATTTCCTTTTTGACAAGCTTTCCACACTAGCCAATGAGGAACAACCAAGGGCTAGATTGTGATGCTGACCTTCAGTGAATGAGAGACAGCCAAGCTGTGTTTGCTTCAGGGATGGAGGTAGAGTCCATCTTGGACATGTGTACTTACTTTTCTGATCCCTTCTGCTGAGTGATCCCATCAATATTTCAAACAGTAACTGGGTTGCTGGCTTTGTAGTATGTAAGGGATGCTGCTAACCCCACACACAGTATCAGAGCTCAGACTATCCACCCACAAGGAACTCCTACATTTGGATTTCAGTAGGTAGAAAGAAGCTTGGGTCTACTACTTGACTCTATAATCTTTTCTTTCATCACTGTTAAAGAGAGACTTTTAGATGACAAGGCTCAAGCCTTGTCGATTGCTAAGTTTGAAAGTACAGAATTAAGGAAATGTCTAGCATAAATTTGTGCACAGATGTAGATGAATAAATGAGATACGAAGATGTTAACTATACCACTTGCTATGTTTTCAGAGGTGTTTATTTCCTGACTCATCTTTGGCCCCCATTTTTCAACAAAGACCCCCTGTAATGGATTCTAGATGAAACACAGATTTTTACTGTCCAAGGATAGAGCGCCTTTGGGACTCAGTCCATTCTATCTCCTCAAAGGTTTTTCTCCTCATCCTCTGCACCATCTTCCTCCATGGCTTTTGTTGCTTATGTTTTGGTTCAAGCTCTAAAGAGGCAAATCCCGTTGGCTTTCCAATGGATTTTCCCCATGGCGTACTTATGGGAACTGTTATGCCTCAGCTTGCAAACACCTTTTTTATCCATTTTTGAGTAACACTTTTGGGGAAGTAAATTCCATGATAAATCAAAATAGTGTCCACATGTGGCTGCTGTATATCCTAAGCATGTTTAAATTCCTGTTCTGTATCAATAACTAGAAACTTAAAAGAATATTAACAACCATTAATCAGAAGGCTTTGACCTCACTCTTCCCCATCAAATGTTCAAAAGATATTTTTTCATATCTACTATTGTCAGTTATTCATTCTAAATTTTGCCTAAACAGATAAATACATGAAAACTGTTCAATAGCTATCTACGCTGGTTGGACTAGAGGAATCTTCTCTTTGTTGAGGTTAAAAATGACCCTTTAAATGTTATTATTTAACTTAACTGTCTTTAAAATACTAGGAAGTATATTTTTAATCCTTTTTTTTTTTCTTTTCAAGAATTGATTGAAAGTTAAGGCAGCTGAACAATGGAATTCTTTGCTAGGTAATTAAATCTGTGATTGGAATAGTCGAGCATATTTGCTTGTCAGTGAGCTGAAACAACACAAAAGAGGACATGGCACAGAATGTGTTAGCCATGTGGATGGAATAACAGCAAGAGAATACAGCCTGGCCTTCCATGGCACCTCCAAACCGAAGTCAGTTCTCCAGAGCAGTCTGACAACCAATGCAGAGGCCCATGGAAGGAAACATAGGCAATCTGTGGTGTGAATGGTGAGCACAGAGCCTCAGCAACACAAGCCCTTTCTCCGGGAAGAGATGGAAACCGTGTGTTCTTTCACCCGGAAGTGATGGCCCTAAGGTTAAAACTCAAAAGTTGAAATGGCTGGCCAACCATCCTGTTGCTCATCCATTCTTCAGAAGCTTGTTCTCTACGACATGTCTAGGCTCTTCTGGAGACTGGCCCGCTGCTTTCCACTGAGAGATGTAAAAGGCTGCAGCAGAGTTGTCCAGTAGAGAGAAGTCTAAGCAAACAGACTAAATATTCAACGGTTCCAAAAACCTGATTATCAGGACAAGAGCTAGAACAGCTCATGTGCACGCAGGCTCAATTAACCCTAATTAGTTCAGAGTCAGGCTACAAAAGACTTAATTAGCAGTTATTAGGTGCTGTTCAGAAAAGGAACATAAATAATGGTTGGTAGCAAGCTGTGTTTAAGAGTCTCCTGGCTGAATGACATCAATTAAAAAAAAAAAAAAAAAACAAGGGTGAAATTAATGTTGCTTCATTCAGGATTAAACATAAAATAATAATGCAGGTCTTGACTAAAAGTTCATTTATTTGGTATGGATTATTGATTTAACATTTTTTTTTAGATAACTAAAGTGATTCAGGGAAAGAATTTGAATTTATTTGAATTGATTTCTAGTAGTGTGAGTATGCAATAGTAGCATCTATTACAAGTGGAAGACTGTCTGCTTTTGGGTAGTGAGTGGTCAGTAGGTTTCAGAGCAAAAAGTACAGCTTTTGTGAGGATTCAGTTTTCCTTAGAAGAGTCCCATAGGGTAGATGCTTATGCAGAGTTGCCCAAATTCTTCCTCCTTTTGTGTTCCATTTATTCAACAGCATTATTTCTCACAGGAAACAAGCCTAAAGACCCTCTTCTAATATTTTAGTAAGACAACACAATAACTAGACTGAGATATTAAAAACACAGATGTAAAATCAAGATTTTTCATGCACTTCTTCTTCGTGTCCCTGTATCCTTTACCTCTTTCTAGCAAGTGCTTGGCCTAAGCATGAACCATAGAGGCACAGAGTATTAGGATCCCTTTAGTGTGATAGCTCAACAGTCTGATGATACAACACTTGCCTGTTTAACCAAGGCCATGGATTCAATTCTCAGCATCACAGAGAAACAAAACAACACAAAGAACCTGGAATGCATTAATATTTGTATATTTTTTCTCTTACATTTGTAAATCTCTCACATCAAGCACACAGGATTGACATGGATTAGACAAGACAGGGACAGACTCTAAGACATTCTTGTGTTTTTATGCAGCAGTTCATTACCTTTACTTAACAGACTTATAAATGTTACCACTCACAAAACTATTCAGCCTTGCCATACAAGTTCACAGACGAGTGCTCTGTGCAGGTTTATCTAAACACAGATAGCTGTAATTTGAGTCTTCTTTAAGCAAACATTAATTTCAAGTAGCCCCATTTCTCTTGAAAACAACAATGCTGAAGATGGCTTAGAGAGAATGGAGATTGATTACTTTGTCTTGTAAAACAAACGTCATAAACTGATCTGCTCAAAACAATACCCTTATTAGCTCCCAGTAACATGCTAGAAGGCCAGTTTTGACTTGATTAGGGTCTCAAAAGATGAAAAATAAAGTATTGTTCCAGTGGGGTCTCCTAGGGGCTCTGTGGGAAAATTATTTCCCAAGACTCTATCAGCTGTCTCTGTTTAAGTCAGGTGAAGGCTACTGTCTGATCCAGGAGGATGTCCAAAGGCCTTCTTGCTTGTTAATACCCCTTTAGGGCAGGGATGGAAAAATACCAGGTCTTTGCCATTCTTTGAAAAGTTTCTGATATCTGTTCCCATACAGACAAAACTGCCACTTAAAAAACATACCAGAACAATACAGAACACCAGCCCAGTGTGGTCAGCTCAGTCCCACTCCTATAATCTCCCTTTCTTTATCATACAGTCTCGGCTGTTTAGTGATCTTAATTAACTCTCGAACATCTTCTTCATCACATAAAATCATGTAGTCTCAGACACACATTTGAGGTTTTAGAGATCGATACTCTGCTTGAGCTCTTATATCCATTTCTAGAACCCTATACAGGGTGAGGTTGGAGTGGTCACCAGGTGGGGGAGAGAGTGACTCCAGCAGTATCTAAATGTCAGAGTTCTAGAGATTAAGTGGTTGAGTACATAGATGCCCTGAAGCTACATAGCTTGAGTCTGGAAACCTGCTAGAGGAGGTGACAGAATGAAGAGAAGAGAAACACACATGCATGTACATACATGCTGTGTTCAGTAGTTTGTGGGTACTCTGATGGAGAGGTATAAACCTCAGTAGCTTTATTAGGTACAGCATAAGGGGGGAGGGTAGCTAGCCTCATTAGCAGATTTTTGTAGGTGAGCAGTCTTAGGCTACATACATCTGGGAGAAGGATGCAGTTGGAATTCTTACACACACTGGTCAATTGCTTGTAAACACACTATTTGCACAAACTGTCAACATTCACACTCAGGCCAGAGGAAGGCTTTCTCATCTCTATGTCTGAGCCTAAGCAGGGGCTAAGGCTTTGCTAATTTCCCATGTGTCTGTGGTTTTGGTCCCTGTCATGGCCATGACCATGTCCAACAATACATATTCACTCAGTACTTCACTAGTCCTCTTCAGGCTTAGGAGAACAGCAAGCATCAAGAGGGAAAAACCACGCATAAACTAATAAGCACCTTAGAAGGGTTTGACTTTTTTGTAGCAGTAGTAGAAGCAAAGTTTTGTAGACCCAAGACACTTAGCATAATGCTTAGCTCCATCAAAACACTATTCCACCTTTATTATACATAGATTGACCTATAAGTTAGGACTGGGTAATGCTTCTCATATTCAGTGCTAGCTACTACTACTCCTAAGGGGGCAAGGCAATCAGAACTCCAAACCATTGTTTTAAAGGTATTTCTTCTTTCTGAGCAAGTGACACTGATGTTTTACACGGTACATGTAAATCTCCTCTATTTTTTACTTTTATGTCATCCTGGGTACTTTCCTAATTTCCAAACTAAAAACTTGGCTCATTCTTCCATCCTTGAAATTAATTAAAAATAAATCAACTTGAACTTATGTTCACTTTATTATTTTTTAGCACAGCACACAATTGAATTCAAATTTATTATAGAGTAAGTTATGAAAATTGCACATAGTTTTTCCATTTTTTTCTTTCTTCGCTGCCATAGATGGAACAAATGCCATCCCAAGGAAACTAATAAAGTGAATTGTTCACACAATTACATATTATTTTCCTGTTATGTACAATTCTCTCTGGACGCCTGGTGCTGGTTGATTGACTGATCTGTGAAGCAAGAGTCTTGTCTGATTCTGAGCTTTGAGTATTCAACCATCTCTACATTTTTGACAAGGCTGTTGAGTGAGCACAGTGATTGAATCATAAAACTACTCAAAAGCGCCTGCATATGCTTTGTTCTGGATGAGGAAAAAAAAATCCCTCATCCACAAAAGGAAAAAATAAAAGGAAAGAAAAATAGACACATGGCAAAAACTCTAACTGTGATGAGCTAACATGGAGATATATATTGGAGAGAAAAGATACACAAATATAAAATGTAGAATGGTAAATCAAACTGGGAAGGTAATACCAGCCATTTGGGTATAATTGAGTCCACTAGGGTGAATTATGATGTTTAGATTTCAACTGCCAAGCACCCATGAGAGCCTCCAGGCTATTCTTACAGTTTTTAGAGTGCCTAGGAGACCTTGGTGTCAGTACTGATCCATACCCATCCTGATCCATGGTTGTCAGATGCTGAAACAAATGTTTTCACCATTTCAGGTATGTGGCTATGTTTCAAATCATAAAGCACTGTTTTGGTGAGTTTGAGGCTACCAAGCAAAGCAAGCACGTCCATATTCTCATACTTATGAGATGACTGATAAGCACTTTTGCATTTATTCTACTGATATTCAAAGAACACTTCTAGGGAAAAGGGACCATGCCATAGAGTATCATGTGACAGGTAATAATAAAAATCTTACAGCCTAATATCTCCCAGGAGATGTAGCCTTCTCTCTAAGAGAAACAGATACTCATATGTATCAATTTAAGGTCAGCCATCTTAGTTTTGTTTGTCTGAGTTTATCTTCCCATCAAGATAGGGTTTTCAGTAATAATATCTGATGACAAATAGTATGAGATGTTGCCCAGATACAACTAGTGAGAAAGCAGACGAAGAAGAAAAAAAGAAAACAACAATGAAGGAAATCATAATACATGAGTTAGCATGGGGATACCTGGAACATAGTCAGAATGATATTCTTGGTTGACCAGCACCAGCATCCCATGGCTCTGATTATAAACAAGTATTTTGGATACCACTCTAGAATGACTGATACTGAAACCCTGCAGGTAGTACCTTTGCAACACACTCAAATTCGAGAACTACTAAGCTAGTGGTACCCTGGGAGTCTATGCAAAGTACCTGCTTCAGAGCTTTGACACAAGAGGAAAATGGTAAGTGGAATAAGTGAACATCAACTTCTACCACTTATTGTTAGGAGCCTTTGGTGTCTATGATACCCAAAGACAAAATATATTTCAGAATATGCACTTAGGAACGAGTTATTGGCACTGGCTGGTGGAAGTCCCTAGCACTTTTAATTGTGACATGGCACAAGGTAGAACACCCACAGCTTCTACAGCATTGTCTTAAATATAAAGATTATGTACTAGAAGCCTGTGTGTTACTTAGTCTCAAATCACATTATGTATTAATATTCCAGGCTAACACAAATATTCAGAAGTTTTGGCCTGGGAGATGGCTCATTTGATAAAGTGTTTACTACAAAAAAATAAGGACTTGAATCTGGATCGTCAGTACTCATGTGACAAGTGAGTATTGTGGGATATATCTATAATTCTAATACTTGGGGACTGAGGACAATGGTATTCCTGGAGCTCACTGGCTATCAGCCTAGGTGAATTGATGAGTTCCAGATTAAGCCAGATACCCTGTCCGAGAGAGAGAGAGAGAGAGAGAGAGAGAGAGAGAGAGAGAGCGCGCAACTGAGGAACCTACCCCTTGCGAACTCTGCCCTCCACAGCACATACAAGTATGTCATGCACATGCCCACCTTAGAATGTACCAGTTCATAAAGTGAAGACATCGATGTGGAAATGGAGTCAATCATAGGAAGAATTAAATGGGAATGGAGGTACTGGGAAAAAGGCATGCCTGGACTGAAGGCACAGAAAGTCATTCATGAATCAGTGTGGTCTGAAAAGGAAGCAGCTAGTCGAGCTGGCCTGGAGAAAGGGCTGGATGAATTGTGCAACATGTAGACTCCTGTGTTCACAATCTCTGATCACTGCATCTTTGTGTTTTAATTGGAAATAACTTTTCATGCAATATATTCTGACTTCAGTAGTGCTTCCTTTATTTCCTCCCATACCTTTCCATCCATCCAGGTCCATACAATCTTTCTCTCTTTAGAAAACCAACAGGCAAATAAAAATAGGAACAAAACAAAACAATCAAACAAAAACAAACAAAAAAGAAACAAATAAAAGGCACAAAAGAAATACACACATACACAGAGGGAAGAAGGGAGAGAGAGAGGTGGCGAGAGAGGGAGGGAGGGAGAGAACCATGAAAACACAAAATAGGCAATTATGACATATAATCAACCGGGAACCATACTCTGAGAATCACATTCATTGCTGTTAAAGCATCCAGAGGCAGACTAGTAAAAGCAGCGTAGGCTGAGTTTATTTTAACACTTACTGCGTTGACTGGAGAAGTGGTTAAGAATGCAAGAGTGCTTGCTGCTCTTTCAGAGGACCTAATTTGGCACCCAGAGCACGTAGGTCCAGCAGCTGACAACTGTCTGCACCTCCAGTTCTAGGAGATATAATGTCTTCTGTTGGCTTCTGTGGATACCCCAACATGTGTGGTAAATACACACACACACACACACACACACACACACACACACACATATGAAAATAAAAATAAATCTCAAAAATAAATTAGTAAGATGCTAGATGTCTAGGAAATGTCCTGGGGATACTGTTTTCACTATAAATGGTAAGGAAGCTGTGTCCATGATAGCATAATAATGTAGCTACCTGATCAAGAGCAAAACAACAACACCAGTAGGCATGCTACCATGGAAGAAGGAACGCTCACAGAGACCTACTCTAAACAAAGAACTATGGGTGATTAATGACAGCTGAGAGAGGGAGTATAAGTCTAACCCAGGGATGAGCTTCCAACTGGTTGCTCAGCCCTGCAATCATGTACATACAAGAAACAGTAAATAGATTCAACATGTTGTATTCATAGAGTTTATGTAAGCACATACACATTCTTTTAAATTTGAGTTACAGTGTAAGTATACTTTCCCCTTCCATTTTCTCCCTTCATTCCCTTCCCTATACCCTCCCTTCTCATTCCTGCCCCACAATCCCTCTTAAATTCATGGCATCTTTATGATTACATATATACATATATATATAATATATAATGTATATATCCATATATCCACACATATCTATCTATCTATCATCTATCTATCATCTATCTATCTATGTATCATCTATCATCTATCTATCTATCTATCTTTCTATCCATCCATCCATACACACACACACACACACACACACACACAGACACGCGCGCGCGAACGCACATATACTGGATTCGAGGGAGAAAATAGAAATAATGTGATTATGTTCTTTTGTTTGTTTTTCAATTTTTATTATTTTATTTATCTACATTCCTGTCATCACCAAATTATGTTTTGAACAAAAATTAAAAAGAATTATTGCAATCGGAGAGTATTGACTAGTGTGGAATTAGGATCAATTCCACATCCAACTAGAATAGGTGGACTTTCAAACTATGTGCATTACTTCTGAATTGCCTTGATCACAATATTTGACCTAAGTTACTTCAAAGAGTAACAATTAATTTGGCACATGCTGTCAGAGGATTCCAGCCTGTAGGGTCAGGCAAGCATAGTGTTAGGAAGGCATGGTACAGTATATTCACATTGTGCTGGACCCGGAATTAGGAAATAGAGGCAGTAACCTGGAGCCAGGTTATCAACTTTAAAAGCCTGTTATCAGTGACCTATGCCTGACATCTAAGCCCTCTCGCCTATATCTGTGGTTCTCAACATTCCTAATGCAGAGACCCTTTAATATAGAAGCAGAATTACATATATGAAGTACAATGAAAATAATTTTATGGTTGGGAGTCAATACAACATAAAGAATGTACTCAAGGGTCTCAGTATCATGTTGTGATGACACCCAATCATAAAATAATTTTCATTGCTACTACATACCTGCAATTTTACTACTATCATGAATCATAATATAAGTATCTATGTTTTCTGATGGCCTTACACGACCCCTGAGAAAGGCTCATTTAGCTCCCTAAGGGGCTGAGACCCACATATTGAGAACCCACTATCCTATAGGTTCCACCTCCACAAATAACAAGAGCTAGTTAACGAGCTTGTGGAGAATGTTTCAAGCCATAACATTTAAGAAACAAACCATTAGTTCGAAACACCCAAGAGTCACTTAGCAGCAACCATAGGGCTGAGTGTGAGGTCCCAGATGGAGAAATTGGAGAAGGGACTGAAGGAGCTGAGGGAGTTTGCAGCCCCAGAGAGGGAGCAACAGTGGCAACTGGGCCTGACCGCTCGATACTCCAGGAGACTGAATCACCAACCAAAGAATACATATGGAGGGACCCATGGTGCTGGCCACATATGTGGCAGAGGAGGGTCTTGTTAGACATCACGGAGAGCAGAGGTCTTTGGGCCTGAGAGTGTTAGATCCCCCAGTATAGGAGAATGCCAAGGAGGGAAGCCTAGAGGGTTGGTGGGGAAATACCCCCATAGACGCAGGGGTAGAGGGGAGGGAATGGGGAGGTTCCAAAGGGGAGATCTGGAAAGGGGGAAATATTTGAAATGTAAATAAAGTATGAAAAAAAAGAAACATTATTGCTGGTGGAGGTACCAGTGGCTGGAAACTCACTTAGCACATACATCACAGATGAAAAGATTCTGGCTTAACTGACTTGGGAGTCTTAGGAAAGATGGAACCAGGTGATAGAAAAATCTAGGAAATAAGAGTGATGAAGAAAGGGACCACTTCCCAAGCTTACATAGCAAGATTCTTGCTAAAACTAAACTCTACAAAGAAGTGCACAGATGGACCTCATTGGGAATAGGATTGAGAGCCTAATTAAAACTTACTTAAAGTGGGATAATGCTTGCCAATTGTTATCCACAAGGTAGAATCGTGGTTAAGAGCTTAGATGCAAAGTCAGGTAAGTCTTAGGGCGAGTCTTAAGCACATTATTTAATCTTTGTAGCTTAGTTTTCTCATTTTTATAATGTTGGTAATTCATATTGTCTACTTTATAGATTATGGGGATGAAATCATATATGCCAGGAGCTCTGTAAAAAAAAAAAATCATTATAAGCCTAGAGGAGACATGGTGTAGTTTCTTATCTATCTGAGGGGTTATTTAAACTTTGTTTTCAGGTACATTCGTTTGCTTGCTTGGATTTCCTGCAATTATCTCCCAGACTACATCATTGCTCCTGAACTCTCCTATTCCTTGCCCACTTCATCAGAAGGGGACTAGAACTTCTGATTATCTACTTTCTTTCTTGTATATAATACATAAAATCGAGGAACTAAGTATTTAAAATGATCTACAGAATAAAATTTGCTCATTTAGAATTAAACCCCTCCTGGGGTTGGTATTAAAACAGAATTAGGTTTGTGTTAGGCAAACATTGCAGGGTGCCCTAGTAATACCTCCACAATCAAAATGTACTTATAAAATAGGAATGTTTAAGTAACAGAATATTTTTGTAATGTGATTAGAACTGTAACAGTGAAATATCTGGGTGTTTTAAAGGTGACTCTCAAGTTCCAAATCCCCAGTTAAACTGTGTCATTAAATGCAGTGTAGTGGTTCACAGTAACAACATTGAACATTGAAGCCACAGAGAAACTGCAGCACACCTCTGGAGTCTCCATAAGTGGCACACATGCCGTTGAAATTCCTACAGTGTCGTATTGCTCTGGCCTTGAAAGTATATGAAGGTGTGGGTCCCCTTCTTTGATTTTTCACAGTGCCTGTGCTTTATTCACATACTGTATTCAGCACAGTTTTGTGCCTCAGTTTATCTATCCATGTCAGAGTAACATGGTTTCATAATTTTCAGAATATTAGCAAGGTGAGATGTCAGTGGAAAAAGTTCTTTCCACTCAAAATGATTCTAGAAACTGCAGGCAACACATTGCTCTTTGAAGTGATGCCTCCATTAACTTCCAACAGTTGTAAGAATAGGGGAAAACCCAGTGTTTCCAATTCTGCTGCACCATTGGGATTCATAGCAAACAGATTTCCATGGACTGAACTTCTTAGAGAACTGGTGCTCAGGATCTGATTATATAAGGTCATCAACTTCCCATCAAGAATTCTTTTCCTAGCAAGATGGCCTTACCAGAAAAGAAGCAAAATAAAAGCATTTCTGATAAACAGAAATGAAGGAACTGTCTTGCTAGGATATCTGTTCTGTAGGAAATTCTTCATACTGAAGGAAAATAAAAACAGGTGTTGACATACACAGAAAGAAAGAGCTTGGAAATGATAAATATGTAGATAAGTGTGGGATTGTTTCTATTTTATCCTTTGCCCTCTTTCCCTTCTTCCCTCCCTTTCTTCCTCCTTGGTTATTCCTTATGTATGTAGAGGATCTCTTCAAATACTCATAGGGCTATTTAAAGCAATGGGTACTCTATCACACTGCCAAGTTCATAGCAAGCATAGGTATAATTAATACTGTTGTATCTATGCCAATATAATACACTCTGATACTATTGCACAAAGAACCCCAATGTTTGTATAGCTGAAGCTACATTTTCTAGAATCAGGTCAGTGTTAATCTGAAAATGTGAAAAAAATCAAATGACACGTGCTATAATTCCTAGTGCAAATTAATCTGAACGTTGACTAAGATAAAAAGCAATATCTTAAACAGTATACTCAAAATGGATGGCTGGATGGCTGAAAAATATGGCTTTACCAAAAACAAAACAAAACAAAAAAAAAACAAAACAAAAAATAAAACAAAAACGGAGGAGGAGGAACAGTAAGATAGAAGAAGTGCACAAGACATTGAGAAAACATGTATCACAATGACAGACCATAGTTCAGCCATATTAACAGTTACACTGAGTGTGGATGTACAGGGTACAGCCCAAAGCTGATAATCATAGAGATTCCATTTTACTTTTGACTTGTGTTGTTAGTTTTTGAGACAAGGTCTCACTATCTAGGCTTAGATGGCTTTGAACAAACAACTCTTTTACCTCTGCCTCCCAATTTTTAGGATTTCATGTGTAGGATTTCTGCCATGCTGGATTTATTATTATTATTATTATTATTATTATTATTATTATTATTATTATTAATTCTTTTATTTTCCCTTGCAGTGCTGGGAATTGAACTCCAGAGATCATGCTATATAGCTAAGTCTCCAGTACAACAACAGATTTTGAAAAGTTATATTGGATTATATGCTGTATATAACAGAAACAATTTAGATTCAGATGGACAGATTAAAATTTAAATGATAGGGCTGGAGAGATGGCTCAGCGGTTAAGAGGGCCGACTGCTCTTCTGTAGGTCATGAGTTCAAATCCCAGCAACCACATGATGGCTCACAACCATCCGTAATGAGATCAGATGCCCTCTTCTGGGATGTCTGAAGACAACTACAGTGAGCTAGTGGGGCCAGAGTGAGAAGAAAAAGTATCTGAAAACAGCTAGAGTGTACTTACATATAATAAATAAATCTTTAAAAAATTGAATGATAGAAAAACCTATACAATAACTACATAGTAACTACTTCTAGATTGAGGTATTTATAAGAGAATAGTTTTATTTAAAATCTGTGTTTACTTGGGTGATGGCTAAGATATTCTGTTTTAAGTTTAAATTACTAAGCTTAAGAGAGCTATAAAGCAAAAAAATGCCTATAACCTATAAGCCTCACTTTTCCAAGGACAGATCATTTCCTGAAATGTTCATGTAAGACAACAGGAAGAATATTTTTCTGTCTGTAAACAAACTTGGTTGCCCTAAGAGAACAGGATGAGGGCTTGGTCACACATAGGCACAGAGTATATAAAAGGGAAATACATGAGGATATAACTTGCCTAAAGGTGGGAAGTATGTAGCCTTTTAAGTTTGCCTTTATAAGCTTCTGACTGATGTACTTCAGGGACATACTCAGAGCACGAGTGTCAGGTATGGACCTGGTCAGTATCCATAATCCTGACCAGTGTTTAATAAAACCTCCTTTTTGTTAAAATTTTGACAGATTGGCGACTCTCTGAGTGACTCCAAACACAGGAGGGCATACCTCTGATCCAAAATCCAAGGAGACAGAGGAAGGAGGATCCTAAGTTTGTAGCTCATTGTTGGTTACGTGTAAGAGCCTGTAACAGAGAAGGATGGGGGTAAGAATGTTTGATTGATAAAGTATTTAAAGATACGTCCATACAAGTATTTAAACATTTTCATTAGGAAATCTAGATTGTCTTTCAATATACAAAAAGAGACATAACCTCTTTCAGGTTCTTCTTTGTTTGCATGTTTGTTTTAGAGGTTATGGAAGTAAAAGCATAGCGGTAAGCTCTTCCAAAGAAGGGTTCTCTCATTCTGTAGACAAAGCAAAACAAAACAGTCCTGTGTGGTTCTCACTTATTCAAATTCGCCTTTTGAAGAGATGGAGCTAGTAAATGTGGGCTGTATTTTCATACCTGGTTTTTTTTTTTTTTGGTTTTTTTTTTTTTTTGGTTTATTTAAGTGGAGGAATTCAGAGTGATGAAGTTCATGAATTTTGTAGCCATGTTTAAAACTCTTGACTTCAAGGCAAAAATCTTAACTGCCAAACTTTGAAAAGTTGTCCCAATCTCTTTGTTGCCCAGTGGGTTTCCTATGAGATAATACATGGAAAGAGCCTAGAAAAATGCCGGTTAGTGGGACATTTTCCATCAAGGAGAGCTACCACTAACTGAGGCATTGTGCTACATACAAATTGTCACCACAGCTGCCAGTGTTTTCACACTGTGAGTACAGACTTCTGAGCTCCTAACTCAGATGTTGGATATGCATCTGGACATCAAGCTTCTTCAGCAGTCAGCACTAGGAACTGAGTTGAAAAGAGGTGGAGCTGAAAGGAAAATCTCGTTAGCAAGATAATATACTCTGAAGTTAGCAGCTTTGTGTGCTACTGCTGATGAAGGAGAGAGTATGAAATGTGAGACTGGGGACATGCAGAGCAAATCCAGTGTAATGCACATAATTTATTGCTCACTGGAAGACCAGAAGTAGAACACTGGGTCAGCATGCTGGCCAGATGGCAGCTCCTTGACCCATGATATTCTCTTTATAAAGTATCACCTTTGTTGTGTCGTTCTGCTTCTCTGAGTTCCACACTCCTGACTCAGGATCCCATCCCCAGATAAGCAACATCTCTTGTCACTGTGACTTTGTTCTGTTTTTCTGGAATATCCTAAAATCAACCCCCCACACCCCACACACACACCCCTCCACCATTTACAACCTGATACAGTGAATGATTCATTTAAATGAAGACTTAAAATGCTGCTTACGTTGGATGGTCTATGCTACAACACAACCCAGTATAATGTCTTCTCCATTCTGTGTCTTGACTGACGTGCCAAGATACATGTGGGCTTCTATATTCTGCAGGTGGAGAAAAGAGCTCCTTATCCAGCCAGAGGCCATCAGCTGCCTTCCTAAAAGGCTTAAAGAAGTGGAGTCAGTGCTGTGAATGTAGAAAGGAGGCAAAGGTGGGAACAAATGCTAAGATCAGAATGGAAAGTGTGGTGCCCACATCCCACACCCAGTGTTAAAGAATGTTTGGGTTATGTCTTAGTCAGGGTTTGTATTACTGGACAAAACATCTTGATCAAGAAGCATGTTGGGAAGGAAAGGATTTATTCACCTACAATTCCATATGGCTGTTCATCACCAAAGGAAGTCAGGTCAGGAACTCACACAAGACAGGACCTTGGAGGCAGGAGGCAGAGGCCACAGAGGGGTGCCGCCTACTGGCTTGCTTCCCCTGGCTTGCTCAGCTTGCTTTCTTACAGAACCCAGGACTACCAGCCCAGGGATGGCACCACCCATAATGGGACTTCCCATCCTTGACCACTAATTGAGAAAATGTCTTACAGCTGGATCTCAAGGAGGTATTTCCTCAAAGGAGGCTCCTTACTCTGTGATTACTCCAGCTTGTGTCAAGTTGACACACAGAACCAGCCAGTACAGGTTCCTATTGGGAAAGTGAAGCCTGGAAAGTCTGAAAGGTAGAAGTAACAAGATGATGAAGGCATAGAAAATGTCAAGTGTCCGCCAAAGGAACTCAGAGTTATTATGCCTATGATATTATACCACTGAAAAGTTTTAATCAATAGAGAAAGTTCGTAAGAATTACTTTTCAAAGATAACAGCTTTGGCAGAAACATGAAGAATGGATGTGTTCAAAGCAAGAGAGTGAATTAAATAGTAATTTGTTTCCAGGGTTATCAAAAAAATCAGCAAAAAGAAGGATGAGGACCTAAGATGAGGCAGGATGATAGGAAAGACAAAGGGGAACAATGAGACACTGAGATAGAATTGGACATATAAGATGGAGTAGAAGAGGCTCAGCTGACTCATAAGTCATTGACTTCAGTGCTGTAGAGATGGTGCTGTCCCTTTTGTGAGAGCACAGGTAGGAGGGTATTCCTGTGTCATGATTCAGATTAAGTAATTCATTTACTTGTTAAAAATCTTCTGTGGAAAGCTCATTATATTTCCAAGAGTAGCCCATGTATGTAACAACGACTAAACAAAGAAAATTGGCTGCCCTAGTAGAGTACACTGAAGTCAAGTGTCTGTAAACACCAACAGGTGGTAGCATTAGTTCTTCAGTATAGAAGAAAAACAGAAACAAAAACAGAAAAACTATAGATCTGAGGAAGAACAACAAATAGTTGACACTGTACCCTGAGAAGATGTTTCTATGTTTTAAAATATCTTATTGCAGAAAAAACAACATGCAGTTTGTGAAAACATATAGTTTAGCAAAAAGATAACAAAATCTAACACAATCATCCAAGAGTGTACATATATTGTAAAGGTAGACAGAAAACAGCAGGTTTCAGGAGGTTGTCTGCCTACTATGTATCTAGAGAAGTCTATAGACACACTTTGTGTGGGATGCAGACATACAACTTAGAAACTACCATTAATCTCAGTGTGAGGTGAAGAATACAAAATCAAATGCGTGGATCAATGATAATGATAATTATGACCGTGGTCTTCCTAAGCCTGTGTGGGTGCAGCTATG
Organism: Rhynchomys soricoides; assembly: GCA_019843965.1. Classification (NCBI taxonomy): domain Eukaryota; kingdom Metazoa; phylum Chordata; class Mammalia; order Rodentia; family Muridae; genus Rhynchomys; species Rhynchomys soricoides. Next base: position 5,884,491 of record JADRCH010000126.1, on the reverse strand, counting down.
AAGTCATTAACCAGCATCAGTGAGCAGAGGGTACAGAGACATTTTCCATAATCAGATTACTATTATCACTTCCGGGTCCAAAGGTACCAGGGCAGAATTTGGGATTTAGTAGTAGTTCTCCAGAGCAAAGTAACTGATAGGGGGCAGATCCATGTAGAGAAATGAATTGTAGGAATTGGCTCACATGATAATGGAGACTGGCAGGAATCTACAAGATTCAACAGTGGGGTTCGTACGCAAAGATCGTTCATGTTGACAACAGAGAAAGGAGTTTTATGTCTCCATTCTTATGCAAGTGGAGGAATAAAACTGATATACTAGTTTGAAGATCATCAGGAAAAAAAATTCTCTTATTGAGGTAACAGTCACCTTTTTTTCTTTTTTCTTGTACTCTGTAATCAATACTTAAACTATTGATTTGAAGGTTAATCTCAGCCAGGCAGTGGTGGCACACACCTTTAATCCCAGCACTCAGGAGGCAGAGGCAAGTGGATTTCTGAGTTTGAGGCCAGCATGGTCTACAGAGTGAGTTCTAGGACAGCCAGGGCTATATAGAGAAAACCTGTCTCTAAAAACAAACAAAACAAACAAACACAGGTTAATCTCATTTTAAAACTCCCTCTAATACCTAATGGTAAGTTTGATCAAATCTACACACAATCCACAGCCCCATCAGGTTAAAGCATGAAATCAACCAGCAAAATGGACATTTTTTTTATATTTAGAGATTGTTTGATCCCAGTCAAGCAAATGGCAAAATCATGAATTTTAGTTGAACTAATAAAATAACAACAACAAATAAGAATAATCACCACCAAGTCACATCTCATCTGTGAAGTTATTCAAAACATCTTTCCAAAGGCTGCCAAGTGAGGTCTCACTGTGCTCTGAAATCCCTGCAATCTCTCCAGAGCATAGAACCCTGGTGGTCACAGGGATTGGTCAAGATTAGTGATAACACAGTGCATCTCACAATCACTCTCAGAACGTTTCTCCATCAACCACATCACCATAACAAAAATTTCTGCGTTCAAAATTCACAAACCCTTTATTGATCGTCTTTCCTAGTGTTTCTTCTTATGGGCCAGTCCCAGACACAGAGAAGAGAATAAAATATGAACATTTAAAATGTATTTTTAATTAGAGGCCTTTCATAATCCAAAGCTCTGTAAAACTTCTAGCGCCAGAGGTGCCCTGGTCCCCATTTAATCTTCATTTCTCCAGCTTTCATCAGCTGTGTATGCAGATGCTAAAATCTTGTTTGTTTATCATGGGGCCAGGAAGATTTATGGTTGGGCGCATATTGGGCTGCCTTCCCTGCTCTCTTGGCACAGAGCTTGTGCTACTCAGCACGGGGGACACTTAAACATGCTTAATGGGGAACAGAGTCCCACATGTTCCCTGTGGTTGTCATCTGGTTATTTTTTCAGCTTCTGCTTTGCTTGAAGTTAAGGTAATTACAAAGTTATTATTTGTCATTTCCATTATCTTTGGGGTCAGAAAGGCATCTGTTGAAAGTTAGCATCATCTGTCACTTTTGCCAGCCGGTGGTCAGCACCTGGGAAGACTTGAAAAATGAGGGAAGGCACAGGTCCACAAGGGTCATCATTGTGTGTATGCTGGACAGAGAGAGGAGGGGAAGGGGAGGAAGAGGAGGAAGGGGAGGAAAAGGGAGGGGGAGAAAGATATCAGGAAGGAGGAAGGATTTTTGGGAAGGAGAGGAGGACGGAAGGGAGCAGGGGAGGGAGGGAGAGAGAGAACTCTTTGATGAGAACTTAGGGAATAACTAGGTAGCTCCTTGCTGCATGGTTACTGTAATCATTAAAGAACATGGAACGCTGCTGTCCATTCAAAACTCAAAAGTTTGGGACCTCTCATGTGGAGAACAGTAGTGAAGTCAAAGGAACTGTTGGCATTTCCTTCTTGTTGGGTTGTTTTCTTCCCTCACATGCTGCATAGAGTTCTTCTTTTATCAAAATGAAATTGAGGAGATGGTCTGGATGTGAAATGCTGTTTCTGACAATGAAGAGAGGTAAGTGAGGTAGAGGATCAGTATTGGATTTTTGAGTGAGGAAATGTCTCTGAGCTTTGCAAATCCAACGTTAGCACTGAACCTTCAGCTAGTGCTCAGAATATTCTTTTGATTCTAATTGTTTTCCATCAAAAATCAACAGAAAATAACTTAGGCAGTGTTGACTATGACATCATTATCCTAAAATGTCAAATCTGCACTATAGTCCAAAAGCAGACACAGGGCAGGGGGAAGCATACATACATAAATGCTCATGGCTATGTTCTAATAAAACTTTATGCAATCAGCACCGAACCACTGTTGGTTCCAAGGACAAGGTTTGCTGTCACTGATGGGCAACTTCAAACTTGACTAGGATCAAATCAGCAGTAGAGACTAAGAGAGACTTAAAGAGCCAAAGGACAAGCCCCACTGGGACAAGTCCATAGTCGTTTGCTATTACTAAGCTCAAACTTCTCTCTGGGTGACCTATTCTCTCATCACGTGGCCTTAAAATGTTTATCTAGTCACACAGACCACACTTCCTTTAAGATGATCATTCATAGCCCAAGTGTATATATCTACAATACAACACTTGTGCCTAAAGCTCAAGGTTCTTTGCAGAAAAGGAGCCAAAACACTACAAGGATCAGAGCACTAGGAAGTCTGAGACTGTGCTCCAAAAATGACAGAGAAGCTTCACCCAGGATAGAAAAATATGGCTGCCTAAACAAGACCCAATCTATAGCAACACCAATAGACTTGCTTAAATGGAAAGAGGCAATCTCAAGAAACCCTACACCTAAAGAAACTATAGTGTACACCTTAATTGGTTGATGTCCAATACCAATTAGTTTTCCAGAAGCCATCATACCATCATAGACGTAGCACTAAATGGACTAAACTAGTTGTGTGTGTGTTTGTGTGTGTGTGTGTGAGAGGGGGGGGGAGAGAGAAGTAAACTATGAATTTCAGAGGGAGAAGGGGGTATATATATGATTAGAGAGAGAAAAAAGAATGGAGAAATGATATAATTATATTTTAATTTCAAAATATAAAAAACTGAAATATAGATGAAAAACTGATTATGATTTACCAATCCTATTTTGCCTTACATGCTCTAGGGAGATAATTTGTTTTCTATTGCATTCCTAGAAGATAAAAACATGGCCAAGTCCCAAACCCTCCACATTGGTGCACTCATATGCTCAGCAAACGACCAGTGTCTGAATATTAACCATGGATAGAGCTGGTGTCAGATTATCTGTGTGGGGTGTTTTAATAGCATGCTCTTCTGGAAGACAGGAGGCAATTCACCTAATCCTCAAAGAGGGAAATGGAATCTTTGCAGATCAGTGAAGTTAGTCCAAATGTTAGATCAGAAAAGATAATATGCCAAACCAAAGACCAGGGCTTAGCCCTCCATGTGTTGGGCATTTACAGGATTCAGAACATGGGAGACTGATGTTGAGTTCCATTTATAAAAGCCTTTAAGTTTCCTCAAAAGTTCATCTCAATTTGATGAATCTGGGGACCTTTTCTCTATTTTGGATCTGTCCTCCAAAGAGGTTCTTAAAATTAATATAAACAGGGACTCATTTCAACTTATAAGAAATTTATACTACAGCCAAAGAAGTTTCCTTAAACTTTATAAAAATGAAGGCTAGAATGAAGAAAAGCATTAATATCTGCTAAAACTCCATTTAAAATTCCTCTACCTTTAGACTGTGGATCCTGCTTGGCAGCCCTAGAAAGTCAATCCCATGATTCTTTTGCTTCATTTTATAATAAAGAACAGAGGGTTGAGAAGAACTCGAGTTGGATTCAGTGTTCATGATACAAGTACCAATCAGTATGTGACGACTAACTTCATCTTTTATTATTTTTCTTTTAAGTATATGGCTGAAGGTCTATGTTGACCAGCTGGTAAGATCCCTACAATGTGCTAATGAACATATGCCCTGTTCCAAATTCAGGCATTCTTTCTGAAGGCCGTGGGCATTATAAAAACATTAATACATTTCCATTTGTGGTAGAGATTCTACAAAGGACATGAATGTTTTCAACTAATATAAATTAGAAAAAAGGAAATGTATACATTCTAGGGATTTAAAATCCTAGGGACTAAAAGCTCCTTAAAGGTAATGCCAGAAATAAGCTTTATTTAGTAGAAAGCAATAAAAATGACCCACTGTTAAACAGTCTTTGCTATGACTCAAAGTATACTTCCTCAGATAGTGATTCAGAACATTGTTCCTACAGATGGATATTGATAAGCTATTGAAATATAAGTAGAGATGTGGTTATTCTAATGCTGAGTGAAAGGCCTTGCCCATATCAAACGCCAGGTACTAGCTATAGCTGACTGACTGATTGCTACAATTCCACCTTGGGGTTAGTTATGGCCTGATATAAAATTATCACATTAAAATAAGAACTTCAAACAATAAAAAAGGTAAAAAGCACCCTGACATTTTAGAACTAAAGCAATTTATATAACCTTCAATCGTATATCAAATTCTGGAAACTTAGAAGAGCTGGGAAATCTTTTTTTAAGAGTGTGCATTGAGAGCTGTTTTTGCTCTTTTTTTTCATACTTTATTTATATTTCAAATGGTTCCCCCTTTCCAGATCCCCCCTTTGTAACCTCCCCATCCCCTCCCCCCTCCCCCTGCCACTATGGGGGTATTCCCCCACCCACCTACCCATCCACTCTCCTCTTCCCTCCTTGGCATTCTCCTATACTGGGGGATCTAACACCCTCAGGCCCAAGGGCCTCTGCTTCCCCTGATGTCAAAACAGCTCTCCACACGCATCCCCCCCCCCAAAAAAAACGAACAACAAACAAACAAACAAACAAAGATGGTATTAGCTAGCTTTATTTAATCATCCCACATTCTTAAAAATCCTTACATCACCCGTCACCACATCAATATATATGCAACTACAGTTTGTCGATAGAAACACATTTTTAAACAATTCAGACAATAAAATACAGCTGTCTTAACACCCCAGGGGGGGTGAAAAAAAAAGAGAGTGTGCATTGAAACACAATATATACTTTAGGAAAAAGAAATGTTAGTTATCAAGTGTTTCTTCATTACTGGGAAGCCGATGTTAACTACAGGTAGAAATAATCAAGAAAATGTTACCTCAGAGTGAGTGATTAGATTACAAGAGCCTCCATGCAGGCACAGGCTCAAGTTTTAGTTTATAGCATTTATTATCTAAAGTGCAAAGATAGTGATAGACTTGCATAAATAATTTAAAGGTTTTTTAACAGAATTTGCATTGATATGCAACTACAATATAAATGCTTTAAACAATCACCCAACAGAAAGCTGCAAAACCCCAGTATTATATTGATTCACTCATATATATATTTAAGAATGGTTGTTTGCTCAGTGCTTATTGTCTTTATGCCATTTTTCTGGAGGCTGGGAAGCTGGATAGTAAGCAGTAAAATATATTTTAGGACACTGGTTTACCAACAAGAAATGGAATTACTCATTTTTATATGACCCATAATAGCTAGAATAATCTAAGAAGTCCCAGTTAATAAACACTATTTACTATCTATTTTTCAAATGCATGGAATCTGTGAACTCGCCACTTATAGGTACAAAAGAAGAAAGGAACCAAATGCATTAACACTAGAATGAGCTATTGACTTGCAATCAAGCTATTGACCTGTAAAATAGGCTCTGTCATCTGCATAAGAAGATGATAAGTATATTCTATTACACTTCTGAGACTTTTAAGTTTGCAATGCTGTTTTATGAGCTAATTTATCAATAAATCATTTACATCTTAAGGGCAGTAAGAATGTGTGCTGTATGTCTCCTTACCATAGGAGCATTGTACTTTATTATTTCATACATTCTTAAATACTTTAGGAGCCATTTTCTGCATTTATCAATTCACACTTAGGTACCCATGCCCTGGATCTATGTGGCACATCCACATTTGAAATGACAAGCAGAAGAACTTAAAAGTGATAAGTCAAACCATCCAAATATATTCAAAGCATAAAATTATATGACAATTTTTTTTTTTTTTGTGAAACCTATCCACTAAGCCTTAAGAAACTGGCCCTCCATTGTTTCTACTGTCATTATTAAGATTACTGGATTTTATTCTTGTCTTCTTCATGACAAGGCTGCAAAGTCCAACATTCATACTAAGGCATAAAACTCAGGATACTATGAATGTCTCTTTTATTCTAGTCTAAGAATAAAAGGTATGTTGTTTTTTTTTTTTTCATTTATATGCCCAAGAAAATCCTCATCGATTTTGAAATGTTAGAGGAGAGACAGAGTGAGATATTGGTGAGGTTAGAAACACAGACACCAGTGCACATTC
>JADRCH010000126.1:5803109-5866305 GCA_019843965.1 Rhynchomys soricoides | reverse complement strand
TCTCTCTCTCTCTCTCTCTCTCTCTCTCTCTCTCTCTCTCTCTCTCTTTCTCAAAATGTTGTATTCAAATTTAACCCTGTCCCAAAGAGAGAAATACATCTCTTTGGACACAGGAAGCTAAGGAAATTCACAAGACTCAGGAAACATGAACATTCACACTATTCACAAGACCTCACCCCAAGGTTACATAAGTAGTAAGCAATTGCAGAGAAAGAAGAGGATGTGCAGTGGGGAAGTTGTTTGCAAGCTGTGTAGGAAGCTTCAGATTGCACATTTGTGAGTTGTCTTCCATGCTGGGGTGAACATTTCAGTGTCTGGAACTTCTCCTGAATAACAAATATTTCCCTGAGTAGCCCCAACACCTACCCTGCTGTAAGTTACCCCAATCCATTTCTCAAGGTCACCCAGTGAAACATGGATGGAATTCTTTCTTTGTACCACTACTGGTAACCTGTCTGAGTAACATGATATTTGTTCATGGTTCCTCAAGGAAAAGCCAGATTATAGCACATTAAATATTCTAGTATAATTCTGTAATGTTTGAGATGTTGAACATCAAAACAAATGGACAACTGAAATAATTGCTTCAACAAACACAGTTTTTATAGACTGAATTTTCTTTGCTTTTTCTGCCTGAAGCCTACTTTGCATGAGGTTTCTCATTTGATCCTCTTCAAGTTGTTTGGGTTAGCCAAAAAATTAAAGCATTACTGAGGAGCTTTAATGATGAACTTTTGTTTGCTCTGAATAGCAGTTGTTGTGAGAGATTGTCCTTAGTAGTGACACACTTCTTCATTTTACTATTGATAAAACAGAGACCCTGAAAAGATAAAGTTGGTCAAGGCTCCTGCTTATTGGACTGTCTGGGGTATGGAGCCTGCATGCATTAATGCATCTGCAAGGTTCTGGTGGGAAAAACCATATATCCTTTCTTGCCACTGAGACCCCTGATTTGATGCCACTATTTTAAAAACCTTTAGAAATAGTACACTATGATTTAAGACTAAAACTCTTAGGGAGTCTTTTAATAGCATAAATAGCTGCATTTAATAATAGGAAGCACATGTTCTCTTAAATTTAAATATCCTGTACAGAATAAGAATGTGTCCAAACTATATTGTTATTCTGGTCTCTAGGACACCTACAGAGCATGTAGATCTAGCCTGAATCTTGAGAAGCAGCTACTTCTTCTACAAGTGAAGGAGCAGGCACTAGAGGGAAGTCTTTTAGGTAGGTGTACACTATAACCTTATTTTTAATAGAGTGAGTCATATCCTCATTTTCTCTATATCCTTATACATCTTGTTTTCTGAAGGTCAATACTTTTACCTCAACTTCAAAGACAAACTTTAAGATAGAATGATGACAATGCATTTACTCAATATACATAAGGCTCTGGTTGTCAATCCATAGCACCTATAATGGGGAGGGAGAGAGGGAGGAAAGGAGAAAGGGAAGGAAGGAGGGAGAGACAGAGAAAGAGAGAGAGAGAGAGAGCAGTGAAGGTCTGAGGTCAGATTACAGAAAGTGTTGTTCCTTTGTCTTTTTAAAAGGATATTACCAAATTGTGCAGATTGAAACTAAACTGATTAAAAAATTAAAGGATCTTAAAAGTAAAGAATCAAAAACTCCAGGGTATTTCATTCCAGCTATTCTCTCAAGTGCATGACTCAGTTAACTCAGAGAGCTGTTAGTCTATTGATTCTCTATGTGTTTCCCACCTCAAACTGAGAACTTGGTTAGAGACAATGACCTTTCCTTTATGGTCGAGGACTATATGAAGTTAGGAATATAAATGCAGTTTCAATTCCCTTCTAGAGCTCTCATATCAGCAGTTAAATGTCATTTGTTGAAGTTCATAGAAAATACATAAAGCCAAGAACTTTTGAGATCTATATTAATCTCCTCAATTCTCATTTGCATGTAGTAAAGCTATAAGCTTTGAGAGGTAATGGAACTCAATTATATGAGAAAGATACACTGACTTTAACTTTAACATCATGCTTCTAATTACCCAGAATGCTTTTGTTCTTTCCCAGAGATCACATTGCATAAGGTTACTGTTTTACGGACAAGTAAATTCTACATAAACGGTACTAAGTTAATATTAGAGCTAGCAAACACGTTTAGAGTTGATTAACAATATTGCTCGGCTGGTGGCTGTTTCAGGATATACTGTGGTCCAATGAGTGTAATGATTTGGGCTATTTTGTTCCTTTTAAGTGAAATAAAGATTAGAAAACATTGATTTACATGGCAGGATGGCTTCTATATAAGAAGAAGCAAAAATAAAGCCATGATTGGTATGAAATTTGAGCTGATCAGACACTTTGTAAAAAAAAGAATAAAATAAAGTACAAATGCCATCTACATGTAACTTCCTAACAGTACAGTATTGCAACTGATGAGCACAGTGCAGGAATAAAGAAATGATAATGTCTGAATCATCTCTCCGATGAATAAATAAATACTCAATATTTTTGTAATGACTATAATGCTTAGAATTTTATTTTTGCTAATTATGAATTGGTATTTTCTTTCCTTTGCACTGTTTCTACTACTAAAGCTAGGCAGTACAATTATGGACCTAGAGAAAGGGATAGGGGTATCAAAAAGTCAGTAAATTTGAAGATGACAAGTTGGTCTATGTTTTAGTTAGGGTCAAGTTGGTTTATGTTTTAGTTAGGGTTAACCTTTGCTGTGGTGAAACACCATGACCAAAAGCATCTTGAAGAGAAAAGAGACTATCTCACTACCAGTTCCATGGAATGATTCATCATTAAAAGCAGTGAAGACAATAACTCACACAGCAGGAACCTAAAGTCAGGAACTTTTACAGATGCCATAGAGAGGTGCTGCTTACAGGCTTGCTCATCATAGATTTGATTACCCGCTTTAGCAACACCAACCCAGGAGTGGATCATACCACCCACAATAGTTTGGACCTTTCTACATCAATCATGAATTAAGACAATGCCCTACAGGCCTGTCTACAGCCAGATCTTATGGAGGCATTTTTTTCAGTTGAGGTTCCCGCCTCTGATGACTATAGATTTGTCAAATTTAGATAAAACTAGCTAGCATAATCTGGTTACAAATAAAAGGCAGGAAAGGATTCACATGATGACAGAGGAAATGAGAACAGATAGGACATGGAGTGATAAGGAGAACTCCAGTTCTCTGCTTTCAGCTTGAGATCAAAATCTTTTAGAGGCAAGGAAATGTAAACATGTACATCATTGGATGATCTTCTAAGAAAGAATAGGTTTCAACTTAGGATAAATCAAATGGCATACAAAGGATATGTTCATCATCATAGTTGAACTGACTATGAGCTATGACATAGAGCTGAAGTGTAGTCATTGCAGTCTGTTACATGCCTACCCTACAACAACTAGGATAAAGCAAACAAATAAACAAAAAACAGCTAACAAGTGTGTTTTCATAGCTCATTTGAATATTAATAATGATTCCTTTGACCCACTTTATGGATAAATTAAAAGATAGAGGCATTTATTTCTGCTGAAATATTATTTTCTGAAACTTCTGCTGAAAGTTATTTTCTAACTTTTTGAGCTAGAGCAGATAACACAATTGAAAATTTCATATAAGAATACAATATTTGGGTTTTAGCCCATATTGTTTAAGCATGATGAGGTAGATATTTCAAAGATTTAATGTGAGTTTAAAGCTAAGTGTACATGTTAAATATTTTAATTAATATAATTATTGTATATAACAACTACTGGAGAATCTAGAAGAAAATATCCTTCATGCTCAGATGATCTGCTTAAAGGGAAGTCTGACATTCATTTTTGCTTTGACATGAGTTCAGCCATGAGCTAGCTTATTTCTACCACACTTGATTGATGACATAGCCATGGTCTAGGAAATCTCCTGGAATGTACTAAGAGATAGGTAGAAAAAATTAAGGTTGTAAACTAGCTGAGATCTATTGTTGTCATGAGTCAACAGAGCACATGAGGAATATACTGTGATGCTCAATTTAAAGATGTAACTGAAAAGGATCACAAGAATTGCTAATTTTGAAGGAACTTCCTGGGATGACTCTTTCACAGGATGATCTGGGGAAGTATCATTCATCTCAATGGGAGGAAAGGTCCTTTGTCCTATAAAGGCTTAATAAATGCCCCAGTGTTGGGGAATTTGAGGGCAGGGAGGCAGGAGTGGGTGGGTGGGTGTTTGAGCAACCTTATAGAAGCAGGAAGAAGGGGATGGGATATGAGGTTTCCAGGAAGGGGGGAACCAGGAAAGGGGATAATATTTGAAACGTAAATAAAGAAAATTAAAAAAAAAAACAAACTGGGGCAGTTGCTAGGATGAACTTCACATAAACATGTAGAAACATCTGCTCTGTCCCTTTTTCTTGTCTGAACACAAGAGGTATAGGAGCACAACAGGAAGATGAACAAGAGTACCCGTGAGCACATGCCTCATGCACATTTGGGAAAGAAACATTAGAAAGTGTAGTATGTAATTGCAGAAAAGCATTGCAAAGGTTGAGTATCCCCTTCTCAGAGGGGTAGGTAAGCACAAATACTGGAGACATTTGTGAAAATATTTTTGTCTTGAAGAGTAGAACTGTTTTCATAACTGAGAATATTAGAAGATGATCAAATCAGGCCTGGTTATCATTGAGAACACCCAATTTTCAAGGTGAGAAGGGTTGGAGATCACCAGAGCAAATTGCTATGACATGGTGAACAAACTGCAGTTCTTGTTTTAGTCAATATGTCGTTGACTCAATCACTATCGAACAAACTCAAAATCTAGTTGTTCTCATTTATTGGGTAAAAGTTTACATACCATTCTTTGTTTATAGTATTAATTTATTGAGAAAAAATCATTTATTTCATAGAAGTTTTAGTTAAATTTCAGTCCAATGCCTATTAGAAATTTTAGATTCCTATCAGTGGGATCTGAAGTGATGAACATTTATTATGCAGTAATGTCAAACCCAAACTCAAGTTAAACCAAAATGACTCACTAGTAAACTGTACTATAAATGGTAGTTTTAACTGGGTGTTTTATCTATGTAATCTTTCAATACTATATAACTTTAGTGAATATTTTAAAATAAAACTATAATTTAATTTTCCTTCAGCTATCATACATTTCATCATTCAGTTATAAACCAACTCAGTAAACTAAATCTGCATCACATCTTCCTTTTCATGATCATAAACTTGTATCTTCTTAGAAATAATTACCTTCTGACTTTTTATATCCATATGAACACAGTGACTGTGAATTGACATTGCTTAATAAAGAAGTAAATGTTATATTTAAAGGCATTTTTTTACAAGCAACTAAGCCAGGTGTGATGGCATATACCTGTAATCCTAGCTCTTAGTAGGTAGAGGAAGAAAGTTCAGGAGTTCAAGACCAGCTTTAGCTACAAAAGGATTCTGAAGGCAGACTTGGGTCTGTGACACCCAGTCTCAAAACAAATAAAACAAAACAGAAAGCAATTAAATGCTGCTGTTTATATGTGCTTTAAAGAGCCAGTCCTTGCATCTCATCCTTGGTAGTTTGGCAAGAATGACCTTCCAAGTAGAATCTCTCATCATACATCAAAATTGCCTAGACTGGCCGATATGTCTCTTCCTGTTATTCTGTGAGGGCTAAAGAACATTGCTCTTTAAAGGCTGTGACCTAAGGACAATCTTCAGGGGGTAGAAAAGACAGAATAACTAACATATCTGGGCATTAAATATCAAGAGCTTTTCTTATATTTCAATGTTGATACTGTGGATACACTCTATTGATTTTAGAGAAAATTCATCTGCTTCTTTAGTTCAGGAAAATTTAGCCTAAATGATTTCACTCTTAAGAAATAAAGGAAAGCATTGAAGAAGAGGCTTATGTTCTCTTTGTCCTTGCTAAAGCTGAAAGATCATTAAAAAAAAAAAATTTCTCCTAGTCATTTAAGAGTAGATAGTTAATCCAGAACAATAACTGCTAGAAAGAGGAGTGCTAGTTGCAGAAAATAAAAGTCCAAGGCATGCACAGTGGAACCAAGGTTGGATGAAATTAGACAAAAATGTTGCTATCATAGTCTAATTTCTGTTGTCTGATAAAACACTCTAAGAAAAAGCCACATTGAAGAGAAAGGACTCATTCCAGGTCAGGGTTCTGGTAGCCATAGATCATAGCGGAAAAGACACAATGGCAGGAGTTGAAACTGGAGACCTCACATTCACAGTGAAGAGAAGAGGAATGTTTGCTTGCTTGTTTTCTCCTCTCTTATACCATACATGGCCCTGCTTAGGAAACAGTGCTGTCCACTATGTGCTAGGTTTTCTCATGTCAGTTAATAATTAAGATAATTCCTCACAGACATGCTCATAGGCCAACTTGATTTAGCTCCTTCCTCACTAAGACTCTATTCCCAGGTGATTCTGGGTTGTATCCAGTTAATAAAGTTAATCATCACACACACACAAAAAATGACTGAGCAGAACTTCTAGAAAGAATGTCACATCGGAAGGAAAAAAAATGTAATACAGAAAGCTGCCACAATTCAAAGTTGGAATTGAAAAATAAAACGTAACATTAGGGAAAAACTAAAGAGTTCACAAACCTGGAGTTTGCTGAAGAACAGGTGATAGTTCCTATTTTGACAACACTTCATAGCAATATAAATGAGGAAACTGAAATGGGGTGAATGCATAGAGAAATTTCTGTAATTCTTTGACACTTTTAAGAAACAAATTCCAAATGATTGCAGGTAAAATATTGACCCCAAATTATTCCAAAGGAAAAAAAAAAAAAAACTACATTTAAGAAATGGAAGACTATACAACACTTTCAATGTTGATACTTCACATGGGCACTCTGAAAAAATTCTTACAAAACACGATGCTATGAGAATCCTTTTGTCCTCTAATGGGTGATCCAGGAATAAGCTCTTTATTTTGGCAAAAATGAATCAACCACCATATTTTATTCTAATCCTGCATACAAAAAGAGTAACAATGCAGGGAAGATGGCCAATATCTATAATGTTTGCAGAGGACTGTCTTAGAAGCTGAATATCTTCATCATAATCTTCTAGGCAATGAATCAGAAGTGGTGACATAGAGGACATGAACCTATTTGAATCCAAACATCAAGGTCATCTCACATAGTGTTGAAATGAACTTGGAAAAAGCAGCTGGTTCTAGATATATACTGTCCTATACTGTGTGCATAGTTTCTCTGACCACTAAACAGAATGAGGAATACTGTTCAAAAATGCTTTTAAAATGAAGCCAGCTAAATGAGATGTCAAATATAGGTCTTCTGACTTCATTGACATCCTCTGTATCATTTACTCAACATCTAGAATCAGGGACTCCAGCATGAAGACATTCCCTCTGTCACTTAAGGTAAAACAGTTAGTTGTTTGTACATGCTAATCTTAGGGAGGACAAAAGATCAGCTGTCGAGAAGTCTTGGCCTATTAAAGCTGAGAAGGGCTTGCAATTCTCCTTATTCCTTTTGCTTAGGATAAGTCTTGAAAAACTCCAAAATGTTACCTCAGTGGAGCATTATGTTCACAAACAAACAGTCATTAAAGCCATGGTTAAAAGGACTGAAGACATCAAACTGCTCCTTGTGAAAGCCTGAAGCTAGGGTCATTTGTGAATTCTACACGGCAGCCTTTCAAATGTTATATTCCATTAGTCTCTCAGATCTTGGTACATATTCAATTCTGCTCCATTATGAGTTTGGAATGAAGGTTGGAAATAACTCCAAGACCAGCTCAGGACTACTATCAGAAAGTCAGGTCAAAAATCAGAAGTTTAAAACTTTCAAATTGTCAAGAGAAAAATTATAGTGACAGGTGAAACTCAGTAGATTGGACCAGTGAGGTATATCTATCTGTATATAACAAATTATCATAGACTGGCCAGATTTTAGAGTAACAGAAATTCATTCCTCTTTATTCTGGAGGCTGGAAAAAAAATGATCAAGGTGTCAGGTGATTTGATGTCTAGTGGGAGCCTGCTTTGTAGTTTCAAAGATTGCACCTCCTTGCTTTGTCCTTCCTCACATGATGTAAGGCAAACAAGCATGCCACTGACCACTTTAGAAAGACATTAATCCTACTTATGGGGGTTCTACTGTCAGGAGCCATTTAGAAGAGGCCAAGGCTAGCAGATGACTTTCCTAAAGATGGCCCACCATTGCATGGTCCATGATGGGCAAAATTCTAAATTGCAAGGCTTTCAGAAATCTCATCTCAGGATTGATTCTTAATGCTGATATGACTTTCTTGTCATTACTAAATTAATCTAATAATTTCATAGCATTAACCCACTATATTGGGCAGATTTTCTGCAGACCAGAAATATGGTCTTGTAACCATTTCTTGTAACAATGCTATACAGACAAAATAATGATTTCATAATTCCTTTTTAAAGATTTATTTATTATATATAAGTAAACTGTAGCTGTCTTCAGACACATCAGAAAAGAGCATCAGATCTCATTACAGATCATTGTGAGCCACCATGTGGTTGCAAGGATTTGAACTCATGACCCCGGAAAAGCATTCAGTGCTCTTAACCACTGAGCCATCTCTCCAACTCGATTTCCTAATTCCTAATAAGGATTCTACAGATTTCCAAAATTTATACTGATAATTATGAGCCATCTATAGTATGAAGGCTGTAATTAGGGTTCTGTAAACTTTCATTTGTCACTGGCTAGTTGCACTAGGATAAAAAGGAGGCTTGGATCAGATCTGTGATCAGGGAAGGCATTCCTTCTGGGCTGGCTGTAAAAGCATTGTCTGATAACTAACAGTTATAATCTAGGAGTGAAGAATTTATTGTGGGTTCAAGGAAAGAAAATGAAACATTAACTGGATTTATCTATATAAAACTTCAATACTAGTGAGACACAAGGCAGATGATTTGCCTCTTGATAAAACCATGCTAACTTATGACATAAGAATTATTGTTTTAAACTCTTAATGAACTTGTGGAGCTAGTGACAGATAATAAATGTTTAATTAGACAACTAGTCTTAATGAAACTCATGTAAAAATTCCTACTGAAACTTTTTATTCAATTTATGATGAACATTTGGAATGTAGAGATGCTTGGAAAACCATGTGATATATTCTGAGAAAGTACAAGTACTAAGAACAACAATAGGATAGTGGCTTATTTTCTTGCAACACCTTTTCCATTCAGCAATAAAAAGGTAGAAGTTTTTTCTTTCTCTACGCAATAAAAATTGGAGTTTATTTTTCATCCAGAATGTGTGAGTATTTTTTCCCATTGGTGATTGCTCAATGTAACTTGCTCATGGGGGTTTTTCCTCCATCCACCAAATATACAAATATAGTCATGAATACCTGTGGAGTAGATGAAGCAGGTGGTCAGATCTGACAAGAATATGTATGTGTGTGTGAATGTGTATATGTCTGTGGATATTTGTTTGTGTAAAAAGTTTTTCCTTCTGTGAGTGTGAATTTTTCCTGGTTCACGAAGAGTTAATAGCTCCAAGCTTCCCTCTTGCCTGGCATGAAGCTTCAGGGCAAAAGAGAAAGGAGCCCTAGTAATAAATCCTCTACTGAATTCCCTTCTGCAATACAGCATATGTTAATCACCACAGATCAGCACTTATTCAAGCACAGAGAATTATAAAGAGTTAAGTTTCCTATAAGGTCGGTAATCATCACTCTTTTGGCATCTGTCCAACACTATGTTCCATTTTGACTCATTCCCTTAAGGCTGGGAAGATCCCTGGCACTCTACTTTCATGATGTAATCACCTCCAAAAGTTCTCACCTCCTTTAACTTTCAACTTGAGGATTAGATCTCAATACATAATGTTTGGGGTATCACAAATAGTCAGGCCATGGTATCTTCTTTCTGAGGAAAAAAAAAAATCCCATTTCTAGTTGGTATATACTTTTCTTTCTACCTGACATGTGAAGTCAGAAGGCAGTAAAAGAGGATGCCCCAATCCATAGTCAGGTTCAACATGGGTACAGTTGCTCCCTGCCTGAGTAGTTGTCATCCTCTGTGAAGGAACAGCAGACCTTCAGTTTCCAGATTGCTCTCCAGACTATTCCACAGCACTGCTTCCAATGTTAATTAAAATTGAAAATGGCTTCTAATTATCAGTTTCATTAGCTTGAATGATTTTTTTCATTAATTATTACCATATAAAAATGTGCCCTTTAAGGTCAATCCACAAAAAACATTTCTTTCTTATACCAAAGTGTAGAGGAGATTCAGAAAGTTATGCACCCATTCTATTTAGGGCTCAACATGCTCCCCCGTGAAAATTATAATAATCCCCTGCAGTGAAATGATTGGAAAAAGTTCAGTAGCTTCTCCAAGGGCAGGGTATTCATATTTACCTCTCTCACAAAGACATGCTTCACCATGGGAGTGCTTACAAATGTTTCCTAAATTAGCTCTCTAGCAAATGAAGCTGACAGAGTCAAACCTGCTCATCCCAAACACTTCCTACATGGAACAATGACACTTTTGATTTTACCATACAGTTTTTCTATAGGTTGACAGAATCATCTTCTGGAAATGTCAAAACACCAATAAATAATCAGCTAGCAACCAAAGACCTTAAAAAGAGGAGTCCAAAAGTGTTCTAAATCTTAACATGAGTGCTAGTTATAAAAGAAGGTATATTTTTAGTTATATCTATTATAGCTCACAAGTTGAATGTAAGAATAAAAATACAGGAGTATTAAAAGTACACAGAAAAAGAATTGAAATTTTAATTTCATTTTGTAATTCCAGTGTACAGACTTCCTTGCCTTTGTATAGGTTTGTGTGTTAGTGGCAGATGTGGTTGTAATGATGTTCACATGTCTCATGGGTGAGGCACAGACATGTGCTTTTCTATCCTAAGTGTTTCATTTAGTAATTCAGTCCATGTCACTAAGAGCCATGTACATTTCTCTATTAATGTCATATCATATAATACGTGTTGTAATTATAAATTGTTCTCTAGTTTTTCAGCTGGACTACACAAAGAGTAAGTATGGCTTGATCCCTGCAACATTTAACACAAAGCCTAGAACATAATAGATGTACATTGTTTTTTTAAAGTCAGTTTTAAGTAAATAAAAATGACATACTATAAGTAAGACCAACGTTAAGGGTACTATGCCAGAAGTCTAGTAATTTTTCCTTACATGAGGTACCATTGTAAAGGTGTAGAACCTTCCCATCATCCCAGAGTTCACAGCTATCCTCCTTAGTCATCTGCAGTCAATCTCTTCTCTAACATAAAGACCCTGGCAATGATTAATCTGCTCCCTGTCACTCGAGTTTAACTTCTCTGGCATTTCATAAGTGGATTTATAAAGCGAGTGTCAGTGTGAATGCATTATGTATTTTCCCTTTAGAATAATGCTTTTGAGATGCACACAGAATCTAAAACTTGCACTCCATTGCATGCATATCCCAGTCATTTTATTCTTTCCATGGGTGATAGCCATTTGAACTGATTTCACTGTTTGTAGTTTTTAAAGCTACTGTGAACAGCACAGTCTGTGTCAACATATGCTTTTATCTCCTTGGGTTAATTTTCTAGGCATTTGATGACTGCGTCTAAATGTGTGATACTGGTAAGCTACTTCTCAAAGTGGCTCTTCCATTTTTGCCCATTCACTAGCAATATGTAAAGATTCACGTTGATGCTTATACCTCACTGAGGTTTAACCTGAGCGTGTGCAGTTGTGTAGTCTTAATATCATCATTTAACAGTTATTTTCATACCTTTACACTTTAGGATAACATTCATCTCTCTAAGGAGTAATGATAAAAATGTCATTGGTCTTCCTATCTACAGTATGCAAAGTTCCTTTTCCAATATGGGTGTTTTTGTTTTTTTCTTGCTAAGTTATAAGTATTCTTTTCATGTTCTGGGTAAATCTTTGTCACATATAAATGTTTTATATTTTTTCTTCTAGTTAGTGGTTTATTTTTTATTTTTGCTGCATTGCTGAAAATGTAAATTTTTATTCTGATGGGGTCTTATTTGTAAATTCTTTTGGCTGGGTTCCCTGTCTATCGTATTGCTACTTGCCTTCTGTCTGCTAACATTTTCTTTCTTTTTCTCCACTTAGCTTTTATCCTAACAGTTGAGCACTCTGTATGATTTTATTCATTTCTACTATTAACATCATTAGCTTTAGCTATAGATAAAGATTCACAACTTACATTCTCCATGATTTCATTTTTAGAATGCTGTCTACCCCTTATCCTTTTCCTTCTTTCTGATATGGTCACTCAAGCTGACCTTCAACTTACTATACTGCCCAGACCATTTTTAGTCATGACTAAAAACAACTTGGAGAGGAAATGGTTGATTTTATCTTAAACTTTCAGGTCCATCACTGAGGGAAGTCAGGGCAGGAACTAAAGCGAGAAAACTGGATAGGAGATTGAAGCAGAAGCCGTAAAGGAACTCAGCTTATAGGCTTGCTCACCCTGCTTTCATACAGCAACCAGGACCACCTTCCTAAGGGTGATACCATCCCAGTGGACTGGGTCCTTCCTCCCACATTAATAATTAATCAAGAAAGTGCCCTACAGACTTGCCCACAGGCAGCATGATGAAGGCATTTTCTAAGTTGAGGTTCCCTTCCCCCAGATAATTCTAGCTTGTCTAACATTTGCAAACAAAACAACAACAAAAACAATCCAATCAATATATATGCTACCATGACCAACTCAATTTGTGTTTTTAACATCACAGTTGAAGAAATTATGTCTGAGGTATGGCAAATGCAAATAAAGCTTCTCACAGCTTCTTTTATCTACGAAAATATAGAACCATCTATGAGTGAGCAGACTTAAACCTTTCCAGAAGAGATTCAGCACCAAGAGGAGTAAAACTACAAAATATAAAAATTTTCACAGATAGATATCTCAAACCTCTAAGCCATACCTTACCCTTCTTTTCCTCCAGACCACTTGTTCCCCCCACCCCCACCCAGGGAAGCCTTCTCTTCTCTCCTTACACCTTTAACTGCATTGTCCCGCAGTACAGGTTTAGACTAAGGGGGTCTGGGAATGGTGATTCATGTTTTCAGAAAGAAGCTGAGGTCAGGAAATGTGTGAGTGTTGGAGTCTGTGTAACAAAGGAGCTATTGCGTGAGGTTGTGAAGTCATAATGGAGACTCCACAATATTGGAGATGCCAGTATTGTGAGGTATCTGCTGAGGAAATCAGCGGGCACCAAGTGGAATGGGTCTAAGAGAGAATCTGTGTGTACTACAGGTAGCAGAGTTGGGGACATGGAGCTACATAAGCCCTTTAGAGCCCAGTAAATTTCACCAGGAACTTCAGATCCTGCCATTGTGCTGCAGGATTTGTTGTTTTCCCTGATGGTTTTGGTCTTGCTTTGATCGGATCATGCCTTGCTTTACCTGGATTCTTCCCTTTCGTAATAGGAATGGATGTTTACTGTGTATTATTACATGTTATAAGTATGTGACTTCTAATTGGAGAATACAGTTGAAAGAATTTGAAGTTTTAAAGTGTAGGAATGTTGAAGACTATGGAGACTGAAATTTAGACTGAATGCACTTCATATTTTAATATGGTCATGACATTATCTGGACAAGTGGTAGAAGATTTTGGCTTAAACGTGATGAGTGGGGTGCTCAGTTGAGTGCGGAGTTGTGATGACTAGTTTTAATTGTCAACTAGAAAGAATGTAGAACCACTTGGGAGATGGGTCTCTGGGATTGCCTGTAGGGGATTACCTTGATTACATTAATTGAAGTGGGAAGACCTGCCTACAGTTTATCATTCCTGGACCACTTAAATGGAAAATGGCTCCTAGGTAGTAGCATATACTCAATAATTTCTGTGTTTTGACTGTGTGTGTTAAGATGTGGCCAGCTGATTCAAGGTCCTTCATCTTTGATTTCTAAACCATGATGGGCTGTACCATTGAACTATGAACTAGGAAAAAAATTATTCTTAAGTTGCTTTTGTCAGAATATTTCACCACAGCATCAGGAAAAGAAACCAAGCCAGATGGTTTCTTGGCCCACTGGTATTTTAAGCTCTCCCTGTCCTGTCCTGTTGTTCTTACGAGGACTTCTCAGTGTTGGACAATTAGACAAATATTGTCTGCTATGGGGGCCATTGAGGTTGAACCAGTATCTCCTGATTGGCTTTGCACTTCACCACCTCTTTCCATAGGAAGAGAACCTTCATAACTGTCTCTCCTTGGGCTTTAAAATATCATGTGAGAAGAAGGAGGCAGAAGGACTTTTTAAAAGACCCATTAGAGGAAAATGACTTCTTCTTCATAAAAAAGTAAAAGAGTCTGAGTTGTACTTCTGACTCTAGTAGAGACATGACATTCCATGCCACCCAAAACATTACCAACTATTCTTCCCTTCTGTGAGTTAGTTCAGCTTGGCTAGTCAATCACTTGGCGAAGAAGACTAATTTTTGGAAATTTTAATTCAACTGAAGACAAATTAAGGAGACAGGAGGAATAATTTGTGTTATAAAGCCTTCCAAGTTTTATTTTTACTTATTTATTTATGTATTTTATGTATATGAGTACTCTGTTTTCATGCACACCTGAAGAATTGAACTCCTGATCTCTGGAACAGCAGCCAGTACTCTTAATGGCTGAGCCATCTTTTCAGCTCCTAACCTTACAGATTGTGTTGTTTGTTTTGTTTTAACAACGACAACAGCAACAGCAAAAACAAAGTAACATTTCCTTTTCTCTTCCTATTTCTTGTAGATCAGGGTCAAAGCCATAAGCATGCTTGTCCAGACAGCCTTTCTTTAAGAAGGTCACTCCCTCACCCCCATGCAGCTGCTTACTGATCTCCATTACTGGACCTGCCTGTAAGTACCTTCTTCCTTTTCTCCATAGCAACCGACAAGACTTATGGCTTTCCTGCCCTGCTGGGTTTTTTTTTCCCTAACGCTAATAAAGTGATCCCCCAGCTTCTGTCTGAGTCTGTTTTCAAATTCTTTTGTCAACAAAACTAAGACACTAAAAGGAACCCAGACTTTCCAATAACTGCTGTTGACTGAAACCTGCATCTTCGACCCCGCCACCATCCTCCCTCTGATGTCACCTTGCTCATCTTGCATCTGGCCCAGTGAAGCCTCTCATGGAATTTAAGGACGTTCAAAAGCAATAACCTGAACGTAAAAATAGAAAAGCCTCCATCGAAAGAACCTGGATAGTATGTCTACACACATGAAGACATCCAGAGGCATGAGTAGTTTCGGGGCTAAATTTATTACACTGCCTTTCATACGTTAGTAACAAAGAAATCCTTAAATGTCTCCACCTCCTCAGTAAACTATGGAGGACAGCTTTGTCTTCCGTACTGAACAGGTAACCACTTGTCTCATTAGCCAGAAATGCAATATAGAGGAAAACAGAAAGTGGAACGGAGCTAAGAGTCTGTGCTTATGGAAACAACCATGAATAAGTCTTTGTTTTGCATTACTGGAATTACCTCTGCACCATGGAGAAAAGTTTAGAACAAAAGCTAGAGGCTTTTTGCATCTACCTTGATTTTTTTCTTGAGGTTTTTATTTTTATTTTTGTTCTATATGATATTGCTAAATTAATTTTATGAACGTCTCTAAGAAATTTTATTCTAATTGATACAGAGGGAAAAATAAGTGTTTAAATGCAGTGTCTGGAAAAACCTCACAAGTATTGAATATAATACATAGGGTTTTGCATTCATTTAATTTGTGTAAAACTTTGATATATTAGAAAAGTTTAATATTAGTTCATTAAAAAGAGCTCTGTTTTCTGAGTTATCAACATTTAGCCTAAAAAATTGTTTCTTACCTTTTCTGCATTTAATACTGAATTGAAAACATTATGTTTACTAGATTTTTGAGATCATAAAAATTATAAGTGTCATTTCAATAAAATCTCATCTTCATACATTTCATTTTACCAGTGGAATTTTGTATGTTTGCCAAAAACAAAATTCCCCACACTATCTTTTTTGGTAGATTCTAAGCTTACAATAAAATGAAGTCAAATAAAATAATAGATACTTAGTCATGTGTAGGTCATTTTTTAAAGAAGCTTTGTAAAGTTGTAATTTTAAGTTTGTTTATTTTTGAGTTCTTGTTGCCAATATAGTGTCAAAAAATCCCAAGGCAATATCTCTTTTATTAAATATGTTCTATTTATCTTAGTGAAAATTTGTACAGAGAAGAATCATATATTTCTAGAAGTTGTGATATTGAATACTTATAAATTTGCTAAATTGCTATAGAATTTAACCAATAGTTATAATTACCTACTTCCTAATTTTGGGGGAGAGAAAAGTTAAGAATGGTAAATTTTACATACATGCGCACACACCCACACACACACACACACACCTCTCCAACACATGTAAATGAAGCTACTAGAAATAGCAGTGAAGGAAAAATGACTGCATGAAGAATATGAAAAAAATATAGGTTATATTTTATGAAGGATAAAGCAGAGTAATTTTGTCATGAGCAAAATGACTGGTTATTTCAGAATATAAATGGAGAAAATGTGACATGAAACTTTACACGTGTGTACACAGATGCAGACAAAGTAGAGAAAGGGGAATTTTGCTTTGCTTCATTAAATCTATCAAAATGACATATATTTGTATATGCTTCAGTGAACTTTGTATTAACAGTAACTTATATACAAAACAAGATTTAGGATTTGCTGTTTATTAAAAGAACAAATTTTCTTCATCTATTGAACTTTTTTAATTACAAGAGATCTTTACCTTCTGAGATATTAACCAAGTAAACTGAGACTGTGTCTTCTCAGAGTAGCTTCCCACCCTTTCTCCACATGATCCAGTCCTGGGCTATTTAAATGACTGGAGTGTCTTCACCATTGAAAATCTTAATTGTTTTTTAATTACATTCAGGTCTCTTATTTGACTTTAAAGTTTCTCTTTCTTACTTCATTCAAATAAATAACTATTGACTCACATCTTTAATAAAATGATTAAACTTTTTGAAATGTTGGACATCTTATGAAATTTTGTCTCCAAAATTTCTACATAATTTGTATTAATTTCTACATAAAATGCTGATCTCTACTGAATTTGAGGTTTTCTCAAAGCTCCTGGAAATTCTGGAACAGTTTGTTCATTCACCCTGGAATAAGAGAGGTTAAAATTTATTTACGGTAAGTTGAGTTATATGGAAAACACTGCCAAATAACTAGAAAGACTAAAAATTCCCCACTTCATTCGTGTATGGGATAATATGAACATATGTGTTTCTGAAAGTGTGAGGAATTTCTGTAGATATACAAATGACCTCACTGTTTATGGTATATATCCTGACATAATATTACCAGTAGATATATAATCATCTACAAACCAGAGTGCTTCTTTTCCACCAAAAGGAGTCATGAAGAAAGTCTATGCAAGGTTCTCTGGAATCCATAAATCTCATAGCATCATTTAAATACATTTTAGTTCATATTACTGTTTTAAGCCAAATGTCCAAGATGTTCATTTGCTAAATAATTTAATATGAGTAGAACAAGGATTAATTCATTTCCATTCTATTTTGTGGTGCTTTAGTAGAATACTCAGATTGCTTAACTTGTAAAGGAGAGACATTTTTCTCACTACTCTAGAGGTTAGGAAATCTAAGAATACGGTACTAGTATTTACTCTTCTCAGTCTCCTGATGTTATTTTTAAAAAGTCTAATATGAACGACTTAAAAGGGAGGAAGAATTTAATTTGGCTAATGTTTTCAAATGACCTTAGTTCTTGGCTCCATTGATTCTGGGCAGGTAGTGAGAAAGATCATAATGAAGATTGCCTCCTATGTCCTAGGATACTCTCTTCTTTGTGTCAAAGATGAAGAAGTTTTTGTTAAAATGCATAAAAATTTTATAGTCCCTAATGACACACTCCTCGTGACCTACTTTACCCAGTTATCATCCACCACATAAAGTATTCTGAAGTCCAATTAGCACCACTGCTGAGGTCCAACCCCTTAACACATTTTGGAGTTGAGATGTTTCATAGCCAAACCATAAGAAGGATGATTTTACGATGTGGCTGAAGGTTATAAGAAAGCTAATTTTGTTGGCTGCATGGAGGCCCATTTACAAAAACTTTAAGCCTATTAGTAGGGGAGGCACTTCCATGCCTTAAACACCACACAATACTACAAGGATTTCAATGCTGCTTCTACCTGACTCTTCACTTAGGTCTGAATGTATCCAGTGGGACCATCAGATAGGATGAGATCATAACACTTCTGTGTCCACATTGTTTCTGTCTCCACTGCTGAGTCTTTTCCACAGTCACCTAGATGAACATTGTATGCACATTTTTAATATATGCCTAAGCATCAATAACTTATAAAGCCACTACAAGTCCTCTATGTATGCCATCCAGGGACAAAGGTCAAGTAGACAGAGTTTCGGCAAAACTGGTTAACTATCCACACCTGTCCATCTGTCTCTAGGCACCTTTGTCTTCCCAGCATATCTCTGCTGATTTTAGTTTCATTTCTTCTCCTTCTCCTCCTCCTCCTCCTCCTCCTCCTCCTCCTCCTCCTCCTCCTCCTCCTTCTTCTTCTTACTTTATTTTGGAGTTAACAGCCTAGTGTTTTAGGATGCCCAGAGGCAGCCCCTGGAATGAAAGACTCCAGCACCACTGTCACATTAGCTACACCTGGAATTCAGAGGTCACATGTTCAAACCATAGTGGTTACAGAGACTGATGAAGGCAGATGAAAGATGACTGTGGGACTTTACTTTGTCAATGGGCATCAGGTTCCTTTTTTACTTACTTCTTCTAATTTTCAAGATTATAGTTTAGTGACTATTATTTCCCCCTTTTCTCTCTCTAAAATCGCATATGACCCTTCTTGCTCTCTTTTAAATCCATGTCCTCTTTTTTCATTAATTCTTATTACATGTATATATATATATATATATATATATATATATACGTATACAGTGTGTATATATATATATATATATACAGTGATGGTTTGTATATGCTTGGCCTAGGGAGTGGCAGTATTAGGAGGTGTGGCCTTGTTGCAGTAGGTGTGTCAGTGTGGGCATTGGCTTAAGACCCTCATCCTAGCTGCCTAGAAGTGAGTATTCTGCTAGCAGCCTTCAGATGTAGCACTCTCAGCTCCTCCTGCACCATGCCTGCCTGGATGCTGCCATGTTCCCATTGATGATAATGAACTGAACCTCTGAACTTGTAAACCAGCCCCAATTAAATGTTCTTATAAGAGTTGCCTTGGTCGTGATGTCTGTTTACAACAGTAAAACTCTAAGACAATGTATAAATATGTGTGTGTATATATATACATATTTATGTATATATATATATATATATATATATATATATATATATATATAAAACTAAATACAACCTTGTCTGTTACATCAGCTTACAAAGTGATGGGTTTAATTATGGCATTTTCACACACATTCTGTGCTTACTGACCCTCTTTTATTTCTTTTATTTTTTTCATTCTTCCTCCAGCTAAGTAGATGTTCTGGTTTTTACATGAATGTATACACACACACACACACACACACACACACACCAAACCTTGAAAATTTAAATAGCAAAACAAAAACAAAGTTAAAAATCAATAAATGGGATCATGGACTGAACAGAAGTTTTCAAAAAGAAAGAGAGAAAGAAAGAAGAAAGGGCTAATACACATTTTAAATTTTTTTCAATATCCTAAGCCACTGGGGAAATGCAAATCAATTACTCTAAGTTCCAGTCAGAATGGCCATCATCAAAAAAAGAAATGCTGTTCGAGTTTCTTCAGTTGAGCAACAGTGGCAACTGGCTTGACCTCTCAATACTCCCGGAGACTGGATCACCAACCAAAGAATACACATGGAGGGACCCATGGTGCTGGCCACATATGCGGCAGAAGAGGGTCTTGTTAGACATCAGGGGGAGCAGAGGCCCTTAGACCTGAGGGTGTTAGATCCCCCAGTATAGGAGAATGCCAAGGAGGGCTGAGGAGAGTGGGTGGATGAATGGCATCCACATAGTGGCAGGGGGAGGGGGCAGGGAATGGGGAGGTTCCAAAGGGGAGAGCTGGAAAGGGGGAAACATTAGAAATGTAAAGAAAATATGAAAATGAAAAAAATTAAAAAAATAAAACTTAAGAAAGAAAAGAAATGCTGGTGAGGATGTAGGGAAAGAGAATTTAACTTCTACTGGGAATTTAAACTGGAAGGATCTGTATGAAAACCAGTTTGGGCATTTCAAAAGAAACTAAAAGCATAACAACCACATGACCTAGCTGTAGTGCTTCTGAAAGGTACACAAAGGACATTATCTCTGTCCTCAGAGATGCTTTCCAACCCAGGTTTACTGCTTGCTCTACTCACAGCAGCAAGGAAAAAGAACTACCTTAGATGTGTTCTTTGTATGGGTCTCATTTAAAATATTGGTGGTCCTCTTTTCTTTATACCTTTCTTTTTCTCCTTAAGCTATCCTTGACTCACAGTAGTTTTGTAGACAATACTTCTATAAACAGAAGTTGTTATATCGTTCCTTCTTTGACATCCCCAGAATTTTAAAACGTATCCAACATTAGTATTTTCATAGTGATGTACTTAATAATCTAAGTTGAATTACAACATGACCTACTGAGAACATTTGCCCTGAAAGCATGACCATGACAGATATCTTATCTCTAATATACACACTTGAAATTGGAGATAACCAGGCAGCTTTAAGAAATTAAGATTTTTGTTTTGGGGTTAAAGATTATAAAGCTCACTTGCGAATAGAAGCCTGGTACATTCAATGCACTGTCCCCAGTCCTATAAGATAAGTAAGCTTCTTGACATGTCTATACTCCTTAGGATATCTGGGTAACTCAAGAAAAACAGACGTGATCCAAATCTCCAGACACGGTGGGCATCCATCTTGTGCTGCTGTGACAATACCAAAAACTCTACTTTGCCAACAGAAGCATATTTTCTCAGGATTCTAGAGGCTGTGGGTGTCTAGAACAAGGCAGTCGTATCTGCTATAGGACTTCTACTTGTGTACTCAGGTAGGAGAAAAAAAAAGAGAATCACACCTCCCCTACAAATATTTTCAAGACATCATTAATCTATTCTTGAAGGCGGAACCTTTATTATACAAGCATTTCCCAAAAGACACCACATTCCGGAACCACCATCTTTGAGATGAAAATTGCTAGGAAAGGTTTTGGAGACACATTCAGCCAAGGACATCTTGGTTTGAATATTGTTTTCCTACCCTTGAGAATCCTTACCAAAGATGAAGCAAGTTAAAATGTAAGAAACTTCATGTGGTTAGATACACTCTTGTTCTACTCAAGTTTAGTAAATCAAGGCATATCTTGTAAACAAGAATAGTATTTATTTGAATATTTCTAATAATTATAGATCTAAAATATATATTTCTTTTTTAAAAAAAGATTTAAAGTACACTATAGCTGTTTTTCAGACACACCAGAAGAGGGCATCCAATCTCATTACAGATGGTTGTGAGCTACCATGTAGTTGCTGAGATTTGAACTCAGGACCTCCAGAAGAGCAGTCAGTTCTCTTAACTGCTGAGCCAACTCTCCAGCTCCTGCCCTGGGAATATATATTTCAATGGAAATGATTGCATACTTATATGTATTACCAGATTCTTGTTCAGCTGTTTTGAGCTACGTTATGTCTTAATAAATCATATCCTAACATTTTTCATATTTCTTTAATAATTAAGAATTCTAGGAAGGGACTTGACAAACTACTGGAGGAGAAAAGTAACCATGAACCCAGTTACAAAACCTGTGGTCTACAATGGTCACCTGCTTGTAAGATACCCTAATACATTAGTGGCACAAAAGTTGTGGGAGTAGCCAAGCACTATTTGATTGGAATTACAGCTTCCTCCATGAAGTGTAACCCCCATACCCAATATTGCCTGGATCGCCAAGAACATGAGACTACATAGACCATGGACCTATGGGAAAAACAAATATTATTGTTCTTCTAAAGGAAAGTGGCCATTAAATGACTCCTAGTGACATTCTGTTATACTCAGATCAGCATCCTGTTCAGTCATCATTAGAGAAGTGCCTTCTTGCAATAAATGAGAACAAACAATGAACCATATGACTGGACAATGTGCATATAGATACCTTGAAACACTTAGTCCTTGAGAAGATGTCTCTATCAAATCTTTCTCCTCACAGCTCAGGGGACTGAGCAGGAGAGGAGATGAAAAGAACGTAAGACCAGAGAGGACAGAAGACATCCAGGCAAAGGGGCCTTCTAGACACAACAGAAATAATGCTCACATGAACGCACAGAGACTGTGACAGCATGCACAGGAACTGTATTGGTCTGAGCAAGTTGGGATCTCAGTGCCATATTCCTAACCCAGAAGCTATGTACAAATGATAACTGCAGAAAAAAAAACTAGTTTTCTCTCATGAGATCTCATTAGGTATGCCAACCATACATAAGGGCAAGCCCCTGAACAACAATAGATGGCCAACACAAAATGAACTCAATGATAGTTTTAGAGGTTTTTTCTCATACTGTTTTGTCTGGACATTTTGTCCATACAGATCTTTTGCTTATATATCATGGTTTCTGATTTTGTTTTCATGCATTTTCTAGGTGTGCAAATGTGTGTGTCTCAGCATCTGTATGTGTTTTTTTGTGCCTTTCTGTGATTTCTTTGACTTTTTCCTGTTTGTTTTGTTTTATTCTAGTTTGTTTTGCTTTATTCTAGTTTGTTTTTATTGTATCTTAACTCATTTACTTATTTATCTATTTATTTATGAGATGCCCATTTCTATTCTAATGAGAAAGAGAAAGAAAGGGTGTGTGTTTAGGTGGGTAGGATGTGGGGGGATTCTGGTAGGAGTAGAGGGAGGAAAAATCATAACTAGAACACATTGCATAAAATAACTATGTTCAACGTAAAAGCAAAACTAAATATCAAAAATAAAATACCAAGTTCTACTCCTTTGATTTGGTGTCAATTTCTATTTAATCAGCATTCAGTTCCAATATATGGTGTCTTATTACCTGGCTCCCTCTGGATTCAGAAATTGGGCTTGTCATCCATTCCAACCACTAATCATTGTTTTTCTTTTAGTTTCAACAGAAAAATTCAATGCCTTATTAAGTGCTGTATCAAGGCTGTGTCTGACACTCAGTGGGAAAAATTTGTGTAGTGTGTGTAAGAGAACTGAAATTTACCTCCTTAAACAATCAAACAAAAACAAAAGCAAACAGATAAAGTGCCTAGGCACTGAGAAGATCCAGCCAGTCTCATCCTCTGTGGCTGGGTTCTCAGTGTCTCTTCTTTCTATTGAAAGGGGCATTGGGAAAGATGCCCTTATTGATTGTATGCCAGCTAGATTTTCTAAGCTTTTATTTCAGCTCAGCCTCACCTTTTATCTATAAAGACTACAAACTCCCGACACAAATGGATAAATACCAGCATATTTTCTTCTAGTTTAAGCCCTTGCTCATGAGACGATTCCCAATATTCCCATAAAGTTTCTGCTTTAGAAAACTCAATGCAGCTGGCAAAATGTAGTTTGCCTCAACGTCATTAAAATATCCATATCTAACCCAATATTAGTACAAGAGGGTTCCGAACTCACTTTTGCGGAACTTTCTTTAAATGCTTACAAATGTAAACTTTGGATTGTAGATTTAAATTTTCAATCACCCAGAATTACCCATCTAAGGACTGCAGACCAACACACTAAACACAAGAGTCAAAGAAAGAACTCTGAGGTTTCACTTCTAACTCTTGTGAGAAGATAAACTGTACTGATATTTGAATATTTGTTCCCCTCTAAAATCCATTGTTTAAGTAACAATGTAACAGATTTTAGAGACAGGTTCTTTAATAGTAGTTTTGTCACCAATGATCCACCACCATGAGTGGATTGATGCCTTGGTTGTTGAAATGTATTGTGTATAAAAAAAAGGTACGGACACTCTACTTGGCCTCTCTTGACCTTCCAACTTCTACAGCTGATACTACAGCAAGAAGACTGTCAAAATGTGACACTGCCCTTCCTGCAGGCAGGAAGGGGTCTAACCCATAGAACTGGAAAGATCAATCACACATACATCACAATTCTTTCTTGTAACTTCATTATTTTACATTATTACTTTATTTTACATAACTGCTTTTGTATTCTCTCTGCCTTTCTGTTAGCGTCCGTGTTTCACTCCTAACCTATAGCAATTTCATTCTTAAGCAGTTCAATGGACACCTGATTGTAAGACTTGAGTTGGTAGATTTTTTTTTCTCCAAACTGCCTATCTCTAAATAATATTATAGCTCTTCCCAAATGGATTAAGTCTTTTTACTCTTTTAAGCAGTCAACATTTTTAAACAGGGTGAAGCAATGAGAAAATGTATTGTAGGTTTGCTTACGAGTACTTGCCCTTGCTTTGTGTATATGCTTCTCACATAAAAACCTCCTTTCAGCATTTCATGAAGGGCTAGCCTGCCAACAGTATATTTTTTTCAGCTTTCATTTCTCTAAGATATGTTTTGCTTCTCTTTCGAAGATATGTTCACTATATACAGAATTTTAGGTTGGCATGTTGTTTTGCTTCACCTCTTGAATCTTTTACAAAGTCTTTCTCCATCATCTCTAGTTCTTAGGTTTTTAAGGTCAGTATGCCATAATCCTTGCCTTTTGAACATTGTTTACTCCTTTATCACTTTCATTACTTACCTTGGCTACAACTTATTTCACAGTTTAACTGGGTTGTTCTTTGACATTGCTTTCTTCATATTTCTTCCTAAACAGAGTTTGTAAAACTTCTGAATATATGAAGACATCTTCATCCAATCATTGCTAAATATAGCTATGTGCAATCAGTTTGTAATTCCAATGAATTTATTCTTTATTTCAACCCACAGTGTTACAACTTATAGACGTTTATGTGGAATCTTTTTGGTCATTTATTTCTAATTTAATCATATTTATTTGATACATTTTTGGTACCTTGAGCATATTTATGATAGTTATATTAACATCTGCACCTGTTAAATTTATCATCACTGTCATTCCTGTGTCAGTTTACATTGACTGATATTTCTGTTATATAATATTTTTCTGCTTGTTGTAACATCTGGTAATTTTCTTTTGGAAGTCAGCCATTGTGGATTATATATTTTGGGGATCTGAATGTTTTTTCACTATTGCTCTAAATAATGCTGTACATTTTTCTGAGGTGCAGTTAAAGCACTGATGTCAGTTTGAATGCTTTCCATACAGCCTTTAAGTTTGGTTAGAGTGAATTCAAGATCCTTCGATGAGTCCTCAGAGCACTATCTAAAGACTTGTGTATTAAAAGATCATTATGTGTTGTCTGATGGATGCACAATGATTCCAGTTCACATGGAATTATGACTCACTGGCCCTATTGTACCCTAAGCTTATTTTTATTTTTCTGCAGTCATCTTTTAGCTGGAGGAAAGGTACTGCTGCCCTGTCTATATCTGCCCAGTTTCCTCTCTATAATAATCAGATCCACACAGTCTAGGTGGTTTGGACCTCTTCACCTCTGATCCCAGTCTCTTTGGTGACCACTAATGGACAAACCCTACTGTGTTTCCCACTGTAAACAACCAACTGAATCACACTTCTGTTTCACACTTGTATTTACACCATTTTCTTCCCTTCTTTCATAAGTAACACAGAACTTCCTACTGTCCAATGTTGGACAACCACTGTGTTACATACACTGCTCCTTCAGCAGTTTCCTAGTGGTTTAAGGTAGGAGTATGAACCTAATCCTGGTTATTCTGTCCTAATATAAATCATCGTTACTTATTATATATGTGTGTGTGTGTATACATATGTGCATATATACATATAAATACATATATTCAAATAAAGTATTTGAAGATTTCGTACATGCATACAATATATTTTGATAACATTCACCCTCTACTTCTTCCTCTAAGTATTCCCAGATCTACCACTGACTCTTCTTCTTCCTTCAAGCTTTGTGTTCCCTTTATTTTAATAACTTACTAAGCTTAATTTCTGCTATCCATATACTCATGGGCATGGCATTCTCCTCTAAAGTGGTCTTACCAGGGACACACCCTTAAAACCAACTCTTCCTCCTCCAAAATTCATCAGCTGTTCATTGGTCTTCAATTAGGGGTGTGGGCCTAGGAGGTCCTCCCTTCTTCTCTATGCTGGAATGTTGACTGATTTAATTTTTGCAAGTATTGTGGGGGCAATCACATCTGTTATAAGTTCAGAAGTGCAGTGATTCTGCATGTTCGCAATACACTGCTGCACTGGAGTGGGTCCTTTACCTAAGGCTCTTACAATCTTTCCACCCCTTCTTCCAGGTATTTCCAGAGGGAAAGGGGATAATACACATGCCCAATCTGTGCCTGAGCATTCCCTTCTTCACACTCTGACCAGTTAGCTGTCTCTGCTTTAACTGTTATGCTGTTTAGGTGTTTTGCTTTGTTTTGTCAACTTGACCCTTGTCTCTTGAGAAAAGGGAACCTCAACTGAGAAAATATCTCCATCAGATTGGCCAAGTCTGTGGGGCACTTAGTTTTTTATTGATGATTTGATGTGGGATGGGCCAGCCCATTGGGCACTCCTGGGCAGGTGGTTCTAGGTTGTATAAAATATCAGACAGAAAATCATTGGGTACAGGTCAGTAAGCACCATTCCTTCATGTCTTCTGCTTCAGTTCCTGCATCCAGGTTCCTTCCCTGCTGTGGTTCTGCCCTCCACAATCATCCAAAGTGAAGTACTTTGATGGAGAATTATGGGATGAAATAAAGTGTTTTCTCCCCAACTTGGTTTTGGTTAGAATGTTTTACCAAGGCACTAAAAAGCAATCTCGGACAACTATCATTCACTGCACATAGAACTTCTCTGAGGAGGCACAAGAGCTGCACTAATCTGTAGTTACAGAAATGCAAACTTAAAAGGTAGTTTGAGACTATATCCATTTAGCAAAATAATAGTAGTAGGTCCACACATGGGGTAAATGAGTTCCCTGACCATGGGTGCTTGTCCAGATTTATAGGACCAGGCACACATCTCCTTTTATGAAGCAGGTGTTGGATCCAACAAAAGGCAGTTAAATACACCAATAACTTTCATATCAGTATTGTATTCAGAGGTCTATCTTGCCACGTTAGTCGTCGTTGTCCTCTGCAGGGTTCATGGCTGGGTAGGAGTGTTGATGAGTTTTCTCCTACAGCGACTGAAATGACACCTTCCTGTACTACAAAGACTACTAAGCAGGGAAGAGGCTTCCTGGTCCTTATACACTTGATGTTTCCATCCTATAAGTAAAGTATATGGTATCTTCAGCAGGTGCTACTACCTTATATTTAAAGGAAATGAAGATATAAAAATGTCATGATATTTAGAGTGCAAATTGGATAAATTTTGGAGTAGTGAGGGAAAAGTGCAATAAGATCAGAATTAAAGAACATCCTTTCAGAAAAAAAATAAGAATCTGAAATTACAGTAATTAAAACTGGAAGTTGAAGTAAAACAGGTGATCTCTAGTTTAATGGTAGTTTAGTTAAACTGCTTCAGAACTTCTGAAAAGTATACAAAAATTGTTCATGCTAGCTTCATCAAAGAAATTATTTTATATTGTTTGTTTTTGGTTTTTTGAGAGGTTTCTCTGTGTAGCCATGGCTGTCTTGGGAACTCACTCTGTAGACCAGTCTGGCTTTGAACTCAAAGATCTACCTCTGCCTCCCTAATGCTGGCATCAAAGGCAAGTACCACCATACCCAGTTAGATTTTCTTTAATGTACTCTTAAAAAAAGTGGAGTGGGTGCAATCTGACTGCACCATATTAAAGAAATTGTGTCCATGTTAAAGAAATTGTTATTTTTGTCATCCTGCCACTTTCAAATGTTCAGTTTAATGTTCTGCTTTATAAGTATATGCTGCCATTATTTAAACCCTGTAAAAAGGACACAAACTGCTGACTATACATCAGCAACACCTTCATGTCCAGTGGCCTAAGCAGTGGTCAGAGATACAAACTGAGTAGCATCTTCCCATCTAGCACACTCAGCTTTCAATTTTCCCAAAATATCTCTCAGTGGATGATGCAGACATTAGCCGGAGAATTTCAAGTGCTCGTATGCCATTCCTTCAGATAGAGCGCCAAGACCTTTCTTTTTTTTCCTTCTTTATTTTCTTCCCTTTAGCCTCTTCATTCCCACCCATCTACTTCCCACTTTGACTTCCCTTCATTTCTAGATTTGTTACAAATTTGTATAAGTTATTTGGTCACACAACAATTTAGTCTAGAATTCTCTGATTAAAAATTAGTGAAGAACATGGAAGGGAAAGTGAGGTGATTTATCTCAGACATCTGTATTCCAGCTGATGGAAACATCATTCAACTGAGCTCAGTAAAAAAAGAAAAAAGTGAGCACAGAAGTTGTATGGTGCACAAGATAATGCTTTTATCATGACAATTGCTCCCAAATTGAACTGTAGATTCAGTATAATGTCTACCAAAACTTCAACAATGTGGCAGAGGAGGGACTTGTTAGCCATCAGGGGGAGGAGAGGCCCTTGGGCCTGAGGGTGTTAGATGCCCCGGTATAGGGGAATGCCAAGGAGGGAAGATAAGAGTGGATGGGTGGGTGGGCAGGCAGGGGAATACCCTCTTAGATGCAGGGGGAGGGGGAAAGGGGTGGGGGGTTCAAAAATAGGGCCTAAAACCATTCACACTTAAAAAGAAAGAAAAAAAAAAAACCAATAGTTTTCTTTTGTCCTTTTTTAAAGTTTGTACTTATATATACATATATACTCAAATGCAGTAGAAATGCACTGAGATTCTTAACCATTAGCAAAAGAAAAAAAATTGATTAAAATGTATCCTAGACCTAAATGTAGAAACAATTTTAAAAAGAATTTTAGAAGACAGCTAAGTAGACAATCACCGTAGCTTTGAATTAGGCAAAGATATCTTCGACATAACAGCGAAAGCACCATTGAGGCATGAAAACAATATCAATGGAGGAGAGCTATTTCAAATAGTTTTTTCTATAAAAAAAAAGCATCAGTAACATAACAGAAGAGCAAATTTAAGAGTCTGAGAGAATATATTCTTTATATATTATATACCTTTTATATATACAACATATAAATTATAGATCTTTATATATTATATGTCTTCTTAAAGGACTTGGTTTCAGAATGTATGTTAAAAATGAAACGTTAGTAAGACAACTTAATTACAACATGGGCTAAACATTTGAATAAACAATTCACGCAGTGAATGTCTGCATGACCAACAACTACAATAAGGGAAGTTCAGTAGCAGTAGTCATTGGAGAACGCCATGCACTGCGTGGTACATCAAACCTACACCAAGTAAACAGTTCTTCATTGATCAAAAAGACTGAAATACCAAATACTACTCAGGACACTAGTTAATGGTATTTGTAGTGGAATAAATAGTAGAATCATATTGAAATAGTTTTTCCTTAAAGGTTTAAAAATAAACAGTAAATAATCCAGCAGTTCTAACTTAAAATATAGTAATAAGGTTCAAGAAATTTCAACTTAGACTTATAGATATTATTCATAATGTTATTAATAGCACACTCAAATTCAAAACAAAGTATGTCTCTGTTGGCAAAATATGGGGAAAACATGCTGCATTAATACAATAGAATTTTATTCAATATAAGTGAATAAACTGCTAAGGCATGCTTCAACATGGGAGAATGCCAAGAGCATTATTCTGAATTATAACAGCCAGCCTATAAGACCAATATAGTATGATTCTCTCTATGTAAAACTCCAGAAAAAATAAAAAGACACCAATAGAAATAGGAAGTAGATGAATTGTTGCTGAAATGGGAGGTGCAAGTGGGAATCCAGTAGAAGCCAGTGTCAGAAAGAGTGTCAGTGGTGGCTTAACAGCCCTTTAAATCTCCTAAAGGGTCTTGAACTAATTGTGTTCATGATATGGATATATCTCCTAATGTGTAAGTCACGTCTTTCTAAATACATCACCATGTGAGTCAAAGTTCTTCAATGAAGCAGGAAGAAGACTTGGATATGACAGTTCTCCTAGAGAAGGAAAACCTGACTTCATACCTTCAAGAACCAATCTTTATACTTCTCAAGGTGTGTGTATGTGTGTGTGTGTGTGTGTGTGTGTGTATCTTTGTGTGCAAATGTGTATACATGTACATGCCTATATGAGTGCATTTATGCATGTTTGCATATCACCTATATCTATGAAATGTTTCCTCCATGTAGTTAACTTATATTTCTATTTGATAAACAGCCACCTCAATTCTTAGAGGTGTTAAAGTACAGATTGCTGGTCATATGGCTAGTGTGTCCCTGGCACAATTCACATTAGATATGTAGGGCCACACAACCTTTTCTCCTACTTGTAAGGCACTCTTCTTTTATCTTGTACCTCTCCAGTTTCAGTATCATATTGCTCCTACTTTTTTTTAGATAAGACATTTTCCAAACCTATACTTATGATATGGCTGTGACTGAAGCCTAGATACTTGGATATTCCCTCTCAAATCCAGCATTGCTTTTTTCTTAATCTTCACATATTTGCTCTCCTCTCTAGTCTTCTGCTTTTCTTCAGGCATCTGAATGTCTAATTTTCAACAGTTTCCCTCCAAATGGAAATCGCTATTGGTATGGTAAGCATTTGGAGTTTTATTATTGATTTATGCCTTGGGTGAAGAGGTTAATTAAATGTGAATTTTAAGCCGACAACATGATTAGGAGAGTGAAGCAACTGGAATTCATGAATACTTCCAAGGCCATTAAAACTATTTAAAATGAGTACAGAATGAAGGTGGGAGTGGGGGGGTGGGGCAAGCATACAGAGCAGCGCAGTTATTTGTGACTAGATTAATGAAATTCTGAAGAATTACAGAATCTTTCCAAGGCAGTCAAGTCCAGCTGGGTTTTACTTTGCATTTATATTGACATAAGCATGGAATATAATACATTCTTAATAAACCACTCTTCCATATTCTCTTTGTTTTTTTTATTTCAAATTGCATTTTCAAGCCTTGAGTTTATCCACATCAACAAGCCCGCCTGGAAGACAGGGAAAGTCTTAGTTTACCAATACATAAAGGTTTCACAAGATGACTTGCTAAAATGCAGGAAGGTAACTTAGACTCAACCCTTGAGTTCCTCGTGGTTCTCAGGTACAACTTTGAAGGTCATCTCTGAAAGATCTGAGTGAGTGTGTTTTGTAACATAAAAAAGATATGAAAAAGTTATTACAAAACAAGTGATTTGTTACATTTTGATGCTGTTGCAAAACTGTAACAAGAAAGCCCCACATTTGCTGCATTTTAATTTGTAGTAGGCATAATCCTGCTTACTACACAGTAGGATAAACAGATCTGTAATGCAGGACACAGAACTGAGGCCACAGGCCAACTGGAGCAAGACCACATCAGAGACAACCTCAGTGTGATAAAGAAAGCTAGTGCCAATGCAGTGATATTCCCACAACTATCTATTGTGTAGAGATGGCAGAAAACAGGTGGGCATGGATAGATACCAAGCCATAATCAAAGGCTCAGAGAAACGGCCTTTGAAAATCAGTCTAGAATCAGATATTTCTGATGGAAAGGATTAAAATCTCAGACAAATGCTGAATTGATAGCTGCCTAAGGTGAGGTACGTGGGAATAAAAAAGTTTCAGTTAACAGCTATGAAGCCGTACTCCAAAGCATGGGGAAAGTGCTCTCATTTCACACATACAGAGTCATCAGTGACAGTGACAATCATGTGTCTCTAGGCAAGAAGTCACTGAGTTTTGTCCTAAAAACTCCTCCAGAGCAGGGTGCGAAGCAGCAGTATCCAGGTCAAGGATGTGTTCTTTGATAGTCAGGAAGGATTGGTGGAAACTAGGGTCCAACCTTCTATTTGAAGAGGCTAGCTAGAGCATTTTATGATTCTCAGGGTCTCCAGGATGATAAGAGGGCCTTTCCTTCTGCATTGGTTCAAATTCAAAAAGTCCCTCACTGGCTTCTGCAGTGCAGTCTTAGTTGTCAGCTGACAGGCTTTGAGTTTCTGATTGCATCCTTAGGGATGCAGGCTAGGGAATGGATCATCCTTTGATGGATTTCTAGGATGGTGGCATTATTGAGAGGTGGATAAAAGTAGGAGATGGGTCCTACCTGGAAGAAATAGGTCAGTGGTAGGCAGCCATAAAACTTATCCTCCCATGACTTCCTCCTTTACATTCTGATCTCTGCTCCCTGCCTGCTGGGAGGTAAGATGTTCTGGTTTGCCATGGACCACACCTCCTTGATGTTTAGCCTTAACCCTGGCTCAAAGCAATCGGGCAAAATATGAAATATATGAAACTATGAGCCAAAACATTTGCTACTTTTTGCATTCTGACCTTTGTTCTCATAGCTTTAACACACCTCTCTTGTGGTTTTTGTTCCACTTCAGAATCACATTTTGTCCATAGTTTATTATACATGTCCATCCACAATGTTCTGTCACTGTCCCTGTCACTGACAGCATTTGGCTACAGATAGTCTCCCACATAAGCCTAGGTTATACATCTTTGGGGTCTGGGTAGAGGTATTGTCTACCATAGAGGAAGGTTATTGATGACATTTCTGGTCACAGCATTATAAGTTCTAGGATGGTAACTCTTACATTGCCAGCTACTCTGCAGGCTGGGACAGGAAGAGTACAAGTTCAAGATTAGCCTGGGCTACAGAGTGAGCTTTAAGCCCAATCTCAGCAACCTAGTGGGCCTCTACCATAAACTAAAAAGCAAAAAGGGCTGGAGATATTTCTCAGGCATAGAGCATTTGCCTAGCATATACAAAGCCTTAGCCTCTGTCACTCCTGACAGTCCAAAAGGAAAAAAAAAAAAGTAATTACCAAATGCACCCTAGTAAAGCCTAAGATCTCTGGTTGAGAAGATTATTTTAGAAGCCACTGCTTTGGCATGCTGGCCTTGAAGACCAAACTTCGTACACTTAAAATCTGATTACCCAAAAAGAAATGAATATGTGAATATTTAGTAAGAAGTGGATATATACAACAAACTGGCTAGTAGAAGAGACCCTTCCCAGGAGATAGAAGAGCACCTCTATTACCTAACAAAGATACCTGTAAATGGTAGCACCCAACCACCTCCTGTCTACCTTAATGTTAATCTTGTATCGTTCTGACCCGAGAGAATGGAAAGCACAGTGGAAGGCTTTGTTTTAGTTCAGAGTTTGAGAGGTTTCCATGCACAGTGTTTTGCTTCTGCTGCTTCTGGACCCATGGTAAAGGAGAAAAGCACAGTGTGAAAACATACTGGAGCAAAGTGACTCAGCACATGGAAGGCAGGAGGCAGAGGGAGTCAGGGAGGGGCTCAGAAACACACAGCCCCCAAAAGAAACCCACGCCAAAAACCTAATCTTCTAATAAGACTTTATTATCTAAAGTATGCAGAACCCCCTTCCAACAATTCCCGCGCCCAGGGACCAAGCTTTAACACTGTGAGCCTGAGGGGGACAATTCCTGTTTAAGCCATAGCACTGGCAGAAGGATGCTGAGCTTTAAGATTGTACCCACACACATGCTTAATCTTTTCCATATGTCTAGCGGTTGAGGCTCAATGGAGCCAGGGTTAAAGGAAGTAATTTCCCTTCATCTTCCTGTCATGAATCTTCTTTTTTTCCAGCTTCTGTTTCATTTCAGAGAAGCTGACAGATTGAATATCTCCCTTCAGGGGAACCCTACTCTCCACTGGTGTGTGTCCTTGCTAGATGTCCT
This sequence comes from Rhynchomys soricoides, assembly GCA_019843965.1. Taxonomy (NCBI): domain Eukaryota; kingdom Metazoa; phylum Chordata; class Mammalia; order Rodentia; family Muridae; genus Rhynchomys; species Rhynchomys soricoides. The sequence goes on along the minus strand of JADRCH010000126.1, from coordinate 5,832,467 downwards.
CAGCAGAATGTTTCTTCAGAACCTCAAAGCAAAAGATGTACATGCCAAGCAGCAATCAGTGGTGTCCGTCTCCCTCTAAACTACACATGTGAATTGTGCGATCTTTCATCTCTAATATTCATTACATTCCTTTAACACTAAACTGGTATAAACAGAATTTCAGCGGTGTGGTTTTTTATTTGTTTGTTTTTGGGAGCGACTGGAATAGTGACTTTCGTATAAAACATAATAAAGAACTGAGTAAATAAAAGCAAGACTTTTATTTTTGTTTAATTTTTTTTTTTTTTTGGTACATTTCAAAGCTCACTTCAAACAAGCAAGCAGAAAAGAACAAAAAAAAAAGATACAGTTTTATCCATGGTCTTCTATGCCAGTGGCTTTCAACCTGTGAGTTGTAACCCATTTAGGGGTCGCACATCAGATGTTCTGCATATCAGATACATTACAATTCATAACAGTAGCAAAATTACACTTATGAAGTTGTAATGAAATAAGTTTATGGTGAGGGGGTCACCATAACATGGGGGACTGTGTTCAAGTATGGCAGCATTAGGAAGGCTGAGAACCACTGTTCTACGCTGTCTTGAGTCCCAGACAAGTTCTCATGCCCCAGAGTGGGATTTCCTTCATGTGTTTGTATGTCTGTATCTCTCTACCAGATGCAGAGTCAAGCTTCCTTGTCCTGGTAGCAGTTGCCACTCATCAACATAATAAAGAGATAGGCAGGGGTTTATCGATAACTGTTTCTTTCTTAGCCTTAACTCAAAAGAAGTTGCCTACAAATTTCGTAAAGGTCCAGCCGTAGATGACACGCTAAAATGGTGGAGTTGAAAAATATCAGGCATGAGGATGAGAACTGATCGAGAAAATTTTGAATTAGTGTACAGATCCTCAGACATTGCCATCTGTTAAGGAACTAAATGAGACAGCCCAGAAGAACACAGAATCAAAAGAAAGAACTCTGGGAGGCAGTGGATGCTTAGGGTATTTGAGACACAAGGGGAGGTTGTGAGTTTCAAACATCTTTGGACATTCTGGCTGGAAGCCCAAGGGATGGCAACAGGAAATCCTTGCAGTGAATTGTTCAGGGTGATCTTTCTTTCCTTTCTATGACTCTGTGTACACCAGAAAATACAGCACAATGCCTGTGTGTTGTGTGCCCAGCACAATGGCCTTCAGCTTCCCTGGATTAGTTTCTGATCCATTAACAAGGGTCAAGAGAGCAATTCCTTTGCCTTATTCATGTATAGGTGCTTATTAATTCAGTTCACAAGAGGCAACTAAGCACTTTGAAATCATAGTTATTTACATTTTATGAAAATGTTTGCAATGATACTGTAAACATTATATGGTCACTAAAATCCCATGGCTATATTAACAATTGGGATGTGTTTCTGTCTGGGACACGGTTAAGTATCTGCCCTTCATTGCCTTTATATCCTGGGATGGCCATATTTATCCTCTAAGAAGCCCGGAAGAAAGGCTACTGCTCTCCCGTCCTAGGCTGACTGTGGGATTGGTTTGAGATCCCCAACAGCTTACTTGGTAACAATACCTGAAACTTCTAAGGTCGTGCTCGAGTAGAGCTGTGCAAAGGAGCAAAACTTGTAGGAGGGAGCATGCCACTCAGACTGAGAGATGAAAGGAGAATGCCTGCAGAAGATATAGGGAAAAGTCAGCCTAGACTTAGCATCTTTCCTGTTTGAGTTACTTTCTAGAAAGGTGGGAACATTCATTACGTTTTTTCCAACTTTACCTCCAGACCCATACCTGGTTATTTTTTTATTCTGAACTCTAGGCCTAACCATGAACTTGGCATTTTTGTCCTGTCTCTGTAAACCTATACAACAATGCACTGTGATAATTGGCAATACCGTGTTATGATTTCTCCTTGCCCCAGGCATGTTGTTCCTGGTGGCTCAATAGCACAGAGGTTGCTCTCTGATCCATCTTGTCCTTTAATATACAATTGATATTTGTTTTCTGGTGAAGAGTGGGGAAAGGAAGTTTTTTTGTTTGGTTGATTTCCCAGCCTCTACAGTATTTGCTTATCCATTGAAAGGTTAGATTTAGAAAGAGTAGGTCTCCTGAAACACCTGTTCTCAATATAACAGGAGAGAAGCAAAGACAGAAACTTCCTAAGGCAGATTAATAATCAGAAACTCTAAAGCCCCAAGAAGGGAAATGCAGAAGCAAAATTGCTTTTGCCTTCTTTTATCTGCACTACACCTAGGAACTCTTTTCATCTCCCACTGATTTACAGCACTAAACACAGAGAAAATCTGTGCACATACATAACGTAGGATGGGTAACCCAACTGAAAAGCACAGGCTAAAATATCCACTTCAGTGCCTGAATTATTGAATTATTCGTGATGGGTTTCTGCATCAGCCAGCAAGCCAGATAATTGTTCAGTGTTACTATTTTCTTCTCCATAACCATAATGCATTTGTTGAATTGGATTAACAAAAGCAAGAGGAAATATTTAGCAATGATTGATTGAAAGGCACAGTGGGTAATATAAAGGCCAATTTTGAAAAATCTCTGAACCAAAGAAGGGTTGTTTTCTTCTTTCTGCTGTCCGTACTTATTAAAAAGAGAATCAAGCCAGGAGAGAAGATAATTTTACTTAATGGCAATAATAAAGTCTCATTCATTAAGCCTTCAATGATTACAGAGTTGGGTGACATTTCAGGGGAAGCACTGGATTACATATAAAGTTATACTGGACAAAGACAAGTTGTCTTTTTCCCAAGAGTCACCCAAGAAATCTCATCACTTGTCAAAACAGATAACAAGACTCGTAGGTTACCTTTGTGGTCTAACACTGCTCCTATGTGTCTGAGGCTCTGGGTTCCATCCTCAACACTTGCAGTATCATAGAACAACTGTATGTTTTCCTTCCGTCTAGCTGTTCTCAGAGCATGTGACAAAGTCTTTAGGTTATTCTCAGTTATCAGAACTCTGAGTAAATTTACCCATTTCTAAGAAAGGAAATGTCCTCATAAGATAAAATCTAAATTTGGCAACTAAGTTAGATATCCAATTCACTTTCAGCCACATTTACCATTAAGTAGTAAGATCCATTATGCTAATGAGGATGAGGCAGATAAATCTTAAAATGGTATTCTCATTGTGGAATACTCATGCACTGGAGGGTAAATTATTTTTCTGTCCTTTCAAAAGATACACAATGCCTTGCCATTGTAAAAACAGAAAATATAATGACCTTTAGATGACTTCAATTTGTATGCCTATGTCTATTCTTTTGTATATCAAAAGGGGTTAATTTTATACATTACTGGACTATGTTTGAAAGAAAAAGAATTTAAATAAAGCCAAACTTATTCCACAGGTTAAATTTAATGATATAGCAGTGGTCAATTTTCTTGTGTAAAATATATAGAAAGTTCCCTCATTAAGTAGATACAGGAATATTTGTTCTCTCAGATAGATTGTGCAGTAGTCACAGGGTAAGGGTTTCCCCACTGCAAATATTCATGTATTTCTATTTCCTCACCTCAGCTTAATAACTGTGACTTTAAAACTATGTAAATAGTTAGAAGTACTTAAATATCATTGATATTATTTCATGTGGGACACACATTGGCTCTAAAATTATTTTAAAGAATTCTACATATATTAAGATTTTTTAAAGGATTAGTGACAATTTAACAGACAGGAATTTTCAAATTTTCTCTTGTGAAATATTTATTATATATATAATGTGTAAATTCCAAATGAATTATTCAATTTCTTTTGGTTTTGTTTTTGTTTGTTTTTGTTTTGTTTTGTTTTTCGAGACAAAGTTTCTCTGTATAGCCCTGGCTGTCCTGGAACTCACTCTGTAGACCAGGCTGGCCTCGAACTCAGAAATCCACCTGCCTCTGCCTCACAAGTGCTGGGATTAAAGGTGTGCGCCACCATTGCCAGGTGAACTATTCAATCTTATTGTCTGCCTTGAAGTTGCATTTCAGCTACTGTGATGTATTTTGATAAGAGAAACAAGTCCATACATCCTTGGACACACTTAATTCAGTCCTTGACACACAACAGCTTAGGGTACAAAGTTCACATTGTAGCTCCATCTCTTCCTGATTATACCCATTTGGAAACTTTACTTCTTTTCCCCAAACTCGATCTTCTCTGAAAAGATAGTACTAAGTCTACTTCATAATTTAGTAAACCAAAGGAGGGGCCGCTTGTATTATCTAACACAGGCCTCAGTATTTAGTACTGACTTAATAATAAGTGTTAGCTTTCTCCCTACTGACAATCAAAAAGCATTTGAAAACTCTGCCTTTGTGTCTCCATGAAAATTGAGGCTTTTGGAAGACATCTATCGTCCGTGTTCATTAGAGCGGAAACAATTGCCTTCTAACTAAACCTACTCCAGCTCCAAGTTACCACATGCAGCTGAAGGTAATAAGTCTGCATTTGCTCTTTAAGCACACATAATTGGGCAAGTATTTTTCATGCATTTTATTTTGGTCTTTATGTGCCCAATTTTTTTTTTCCTGCAGCTTCTGGTTGCTTGTTCCTTCTGTATTTTGCTGCATGTGCTCCCTATTACCAATTATTCAGAATGAAAGTTTTCTAAAATTAGAAGGGAAACTCCCTGAGGCCTTCTGCTCGCCTGACCAATATTGCTCATGAACCGCTAAGTGAATGGAGGCTAGGTAAGCATCCTGGCAGTAGCCATCAATCAGTGTAGTATTCGAACCCTGAGCTGAGCTCCAGTTTAAAATGCATGCCTGAGTTGCCGGGGCTGTTTGACTTTGAAAAACAGTTGGACAGAATTTGATAGACAATTGCTAACCCAGCCCTGGAACTCAATTCACCTCTGAAACTAGAAAGGTCTCATCACCTCTCTTTCCCACCCTCTCTCCCATTTTCTCTTATTTCTCCATGTCCTTCAAGGACCAGTCACCCAGTTGACAGATTACACATTGAAAATCTGCACCAGTTAGGCAGACTCAGGAGAAATGCCCCCATTTGCCTCTGGCGGGGCAGCTTCATCCTATTTCAAGCTGGCCTTGGAATCGATATGTCATTACAAACATATATGGACCAGGCAGAGACAGGAAGTGGATACAACTTCCCAGAAAAGTAATTTGGAAACAGTTACTTTGAAATGTACTGTTCATGAAGGAGACCTCATCATTTCATCCTAGATTTCTGTGCCTCTGTTGAAGTCCTTTCTTTGGCTCACTTAAAGGTTTTTGTTTGGTTGGTTGGTTGGTTTTGTTTTGCTTTAGATAAGCAAGGTGACATGCTGGGGACATTTCAAATTCCAGTGACAACTTTTCATAGATGATTCAGCTCCCAAGCTCTCATTGATTAATGGAGCTGCAATCCATGTCATTTACCTTGGGGAGAAAACTTCTGGTAAACTAACAAACAAACAAAGAAAGCCAAATCTGTGCTTCGATGCACCTTGTGTGCAGTCTCTCGATTGTTCTGACTCACACTGTAGGCTCTTTCAGTAGCCTAACCATCTTGAGACAAAACTCCTTGATAATGTTCCTACCTGTTCCTACCTGCGATTCCCTCAAAATCGTCATAAGCTGTGATTAAAAAGCATGCAATCCTACATTCAGCTGAGGAAGGAACCAGAGCAGGATCACAAACCTCTCCTCTAGATTTCCATGCCTCTCAACACCCCCCTCCCCTCTCTCTCTCTCTCTCTTTCTCTCTCTCTCACACACACATGTCCGAGGATCTGTTTCCCCTAATCTTCTTGGAGGAGTCCCCCCCCCATTCACCAACTTTCAACCAGCTGTTGACTCCCCACTACCTTAAAACCTGCCTCAACTTTACTGAGCTGTAATGTTTCCAAGTTGAAGCTTTTGGGAACATCTTCTAAACAGGCATCATTTTACTTTCTTGTCTAAGAAGGAGGGCAAGTCTGTGCTTGTGGAGTCTCATTTTCTCATTGGAAAGGAGACTTCTATGTGTGTGTTGAAACTTGAATGGAATAAAGCTAGATATTAAGGGTGTACATTACTAACTCTGGAACTCCCAATCCACTGACATCGTGGTCCAAAGAATTGATTGAAATGGTCCTCATCAATGTTGCCTCATTGTATTCTCTCTTTCAATCACATTCCGGATGTGTTTTTAATGGTTAAGTTGGTGACAGAACTTAAAGGCCATGGATTGAGAATGAAGGGTGCTGCTATATCTGTGCTTTGTTTACTCAAGCCAAAGGTATTGAGTTCCACACCCAGCATCACTGCTACCACCAATAAAAGGCCCAGATTCAAGATGACTGCTAAGAAGCCCTCATGGTTCTAAAAACTGTGATCTACTCCTGCATCTTTCCTGTTACTACTCAGTCCCTCATGCATTTATTCACTATTTTGTTAGTTTTGCTGTAAGAATGGCATTAGGCCAATAACTGGGTGTTTTAGCTGGAAAAGAAAACGTGTGGTTGTGTAACACAAGGCAAGGTGTGATATATCATACCAGAAATGTAGAGAGGACAGTGAGAGTGAACATACATAAAATGAACAAAGTTAGTTTCTAGGCAGAGAAGGAAAACAATGCCTCCTAGAATAAATTGGATGACACAGGGACAAGAACTGTGGGAATGAGAAAGAAGAGAGAAAGGCCCACGGAGGGTGGGACATGACCAATTTCATCAGAGGTAGTATATGTAGAAGTTTCTAGAGAGAGAGAATAAAAAAATGAGCGCCTGACCAGTGAGTGTTGAAATTGAGTATAAATTTTACATGCTAACAGATAAATATCTAAAACAATTTGTAAAACTTCCCCTTGTGCTTCTTTTAATCAAAAAAGTAATCTATGAGAGTCAAGAAAAATCAAGATTTTGTTAGCTTCAAAAAGACTATCAAAATATCCCAAGTAAAAACTGAAGATTTATCTATATCTATATCTATATACACACACACACATACTTATACACACACATGCGTGTGTGTGTGTGTGTGTGTGTGTGTGTGTGTGTAGCTCATGATAGTCTGGTATTCATTAAGAGGGCAAGCTGGCCTCAGACACCCATCAATCATGCTGACTCAGTGTCTGTTACAGGTGTGCACCACTGTGCCCAGGTAAGGATTTGAACAAGGTAGCCTAGATGAAACTGAAGGAATGTATTTAGACATGGTATAGTTGGAACTTCTAGAGGGAGAGAGAGATGAAAACCAGAGCTACCACACAAAGGAGTGAAAGGAGAAATGTATAGACAAGTGGTGAGGAAAGCAGTTGAATATTCTTTATTTATACAAGTCCCTGTAGAAGGTCCACAACCTCTTCCTGGATCATTCAAATGTATGACAGTACCTTCAAGCAAAAGGGCACTGACTCAGATGTGATTTCTTCTGTCTGAGCACTGGCCATCTGTTGGAACAGAGGGCTTCCACCTGGTCCCTATGGCAAGCATCCATGAAGGTCAAAGGCGCTCTTGTGTTTTCATCTTCCTGATGGTGATCGGTCTTGGTTTTCAGCTTTTACAAAGCTTGCATTTTATAATTCATAGTCATTTAAGAACATGGTACACAGTTCTGTATTAGGTACTTGTCACTAGCCCTAGTTCCTAGGTTCATGAGGCAGGAGAATATCTTTCTTCACTCAGTCCAGCTGGCTGATTCCCATCCCACTCTACTCAGCTAAAGCAATTATTCCAAAAGTGAACAGATTCACTACATGCAGTCACTTCCACTGGCTCTCCTTTACTTCTCTGTGTTTTCTCATGTTTAAGAGTACTAATTACCTTCCTGATATCAAACCTACTTCTCCTTGGTACCTATTCTTCCTACAGCACCTTCAAAAAAGAGACATAGAACTGCACAAGCATACACACACACACACACACACACACACACACAAATTATACACATATATAGACACATAAAAACATACATACACATCTACCTATACATATCTACCTACATATACACATATGTATTCCTACACAGATATACATGCATAAACACACGCATAACTAATAATTGCTTTATCAGTATTTTCTGCAAATTATTTTGTCTATTAGTTCTTCTGTTTTTCCCCTACTTTCTCTCTATTATATTTTCTTTGAGCCTTCAGATTTCATTTCCTCTAAGGAGTTTCCCCTGGGCCTTTTGTCTCTTAATGCTCACTTCTTTGTTGAGCTCATCCACACTCATAGGCGTAAGTCAAACATCTTAGGAAGAAAGAGCACAGAGAGCCTTTGGTGCTAGTAAGTAGTTATGAAAGCCACAGCATGCCTGGAAACATCAAAGGAAGGCAGGTGAGACAGGTGAGAGCAGGTTCTGGGGGAACTTCGGGGTCACAATGGAAACCTAGTCAGTGTCCTGCAGACTAAAGAGGTCAACAGCCAGCTCACATGCTTCACTTCAACAACAGTGACCAAAGCTCAAGCTTTAGTTTAGGAGAGGCCACATAGTACCATATGAAGAGGAGAGAGAGAGAGAGATCACATAAACTTTGTACATGCTGTTGAGGAAGAGGAGAAGGAGTCTGTGACTCTCCGCATGCTGGCACAAGCAAAGTTCGTGATTAGGTACCCAGGTAAGTTAAGGTTAAATGGAAATTACAAGAGACTGTTGTTTTAAAATAAAGCCCTCCACATGGAGCAGCTTCATCTGAAGATGATGTTTCCTCTCTGCATTCCTTACACAGATCTTGCGATCTGACTTAAATTGAGGTACAAAATCAGCTCTTTCCCTACTCCTGCCTCCGCAGGTTGGCCAAAAGTAAAGAGATCTAGAAATGACCAGGCAGCCTTGGTGTGGGTGTTGTTTCTTCTCTTAACCTTTCTCTCACTGTAACATCATCTTCCACACTGCCCATGAGAGCACTTACTCCATTTTATGGAAAACAGTGCTGCCCAGATCTAGAATAGGAAATAAAACCAATTAAGATTGCTAAACTAAACTGTCATAATGATCTCTTTTGGCAGCTATTGTGTTGGGGACAACTTCCAAAAGGCCTGTCTGTGGTCACTTCCTCACTTCCAAAACACATTTGGCCTCACCATGCAATCCAGTATTTGAAATGCTGTGTGGGTTTCATGGAAATAAGATTTGGGAGAAGATTCAATTTCTAGTGAAATAAATTTTTTTCCATTGTCAAAGTAACTGTAGCTGTCAGGGGACAGGCAACATCTTTGCCATGGAAAGCCTACTGTGCAGCCAGTACAGGAGGGAACAGTTGGGAAGTTGTTGCTGGAATGCAAAATAGACCCGTTGAAGTTCTAAATTAAGACAGATGTGCTAGAGAGAGGCGGATGGGTTGGGTTAAAACTGAGAATGGAGTTGAAATCCCTGACAGAGTATGGGCCTGTGATAAATTAATTGGCAAGTTGAAGAGCTTGAGAAGACAGTAGAAGGATGTGGTTAGAAGCGTGAGACACAGTGTCACAGCAGGCCTCTTCTAGATCAGGAAAGTGACTGAAAGATGCCCATTGAATTTTGCTTCGATTCATCCTGATAATCACTTCAGGATTAATCTTCATCTCATTGCCTTCCTTTTATTGAGACGCTCAGCTGTGAAGCAAGGAGAGGGGAGTGACCGCAAACTTAAGATATTGTCTCCTTTTTGCTGTTACTCTTGTTTTTTGCACGGAGACCACCAAGAATATAGCAGAAAGATCCCTGCTAAGAGAGCAAGGGCATGTGGGGAATTTAGGAAGATAAGAAGAGGGAAGAGGTGTGGATGCACATCAGTCTGTGCCTTTGAGGAGGGGGCTGACGGAATTCAAATAGCATAGGCTCATTTCCTGGGAGATGGAATACAGGAGCTCAAAAGATGGTAGCATTTGCACTGAACCCCTTGGTAAATTCAAGGCAGATAACTAGTAACAAGAGAGAGATTGCCTGGGGAGCTTTGAAGACAACCTGAGTTTTCAAACGGAGTCCAGAGTTGGTAGTTCTCCTAGGGTCCTATAACCTGTACTCTGTTGATTGAAACAAGTCTCTTATCCTGGGGCCACAAGGGTTGGCTGCACAAAGCTTGTTATTTCATGGAAAATTCCTAAATGAAGTCCTGAGAATATATTTCATAATAATATTTGTTCTGCTCTTGTCAGACCCTTGTTATTCCTAGAGCTGGCTTCTATCTGCTAGTACAGAGCACTGAAGCTATATACCTAGCTTGGATTTTCCATCACATTGTTATCTTTAGATGATTCTGAGTTAAAAGCTTCAGTCTTTGAGCTGATCCTTGTCTGATAAAGAAAAAAAATATTTGTCCTTCACCAGTAAAAATCCATGAGCTTCTTCCTCATCCAATTAATGCTAGTGAGCAACCTGCCCTGAGGACAGAAAGCCAATAGGCTCTTTCCAATAACTGACTCAGCATGCTCCACTTAGGATGTGATGAGATGAGCTGCTAGGCTCTACAAGCTGCTATATCACAGTATAGTTATAGACACAAAACACAGGGTAGCACCAATGATGGCAAATTTTTGTGAAAGCCTTGGGATACACACCACGGAATCTATAATTATTGACTGTTCTTGTGGATTATGTCTGCTTGATCTCAGTAGGTTGGAGGTTGAACTACATACACATACATGGATGCACATGTGTACACATGCAGGCACCCTCATGTGTGTATATAATATATAAACACACAAAGCAAAGAACGTGGCTGTCAGAAAAATTGTTAGTTTATATACAAGAAGTACCCTGTCTTAGTTAGGATTTTCCTACTGTGAACAGACACCATGACCAAGGCAACTCTTATAAAGGACAGAATTTAATTGGGGCTGGCTTACAGGTTCAGAGGTTCAATACATTATCATCAAGGTGGGAGCATGGCAGCATCCAGGCAGCCATGGGGCTGGAGGAGCTGAGAGTTTCATCTCTTGTTTCGAAGGCAGCTAGCAGAAGACTGCCTTCCAGGCAGCTAGGACAGGGGTCTTACAGCCCACATCCACAGTGACACACCCACTACAACAAGGCCATACCTTCTAACAGTGCCACTCATTGGGCCTAGCATATACAAACCATCACATACTCTTAAAGGTAAGAGTGGCAGTTAGGTTGTAATAACAAGGGTGGGGTATCTAATCACATTAATCATCACAAATCAAAAGGTATGGATGCTGCTGACTCTGTCAGTGGAATCCTGTGCTTAAATCCTGATTTGCTTGTTTGACATTTGACCATACTAGAAGAACACAAAGCATGCTCTTAACCCACAATTATGCAGTTCCCAGAACTATAGTAAGTAAACAGCAGAGGTCTTTTAAACAGGGGAAATCATTCCATGACAAAAATGTAACCTCCGCTGATGTGACATTATCCAGCCTCAGTTTTTCTTTCTTGTGAATGAATGTGCTCCTATAGGAATGGCAAAATTGTGCAGGAACAAGAAGCTCCATTCCCACACCCTCATCAGGAACAGATATGTGATATGACATGGAACACCTGTAAAGTTCTGATCAGGAAAACCCATGCATCTTCCAGGCTTCTCATAGGATTTGGGAACCTGTCTTTGCATCCAGTTTGTTAAAATGTGAGTTTGCTTGACTGCATAAGGAGTGACATCATGGTGACCATTTAGTCTTTTTTTTTTTTTTTTTTTTTGACACACATTTATTTACACTGGAACACAGAGGATCATTTAATTGTGTTGAAAATGGCTTCCTAGCCCTAGGTTGCTTAAAGCCCATGTAACTAGACAATGGATGCACTCTCCTTAGGCAATTCTAATCTAGACTGAAAGACATGTAGTCTTGTCCTTCAGTAGGACATGTTTTTTAATACAGAAAAGAGTTGTTTTTGGAGACATGTATGCCAACACAGTTGAGCCTGGCCATTTCATAGAATGCTTGTCATCATCCTGATTAAGTTAGGGATACGTCCCTTGGTCTGAAGTACCAAAGGATGCTTTGTTCTATGGTGGTATTTTTTCCTCTGGGATACGGGGCTTTCTTTACAGCTGAAGGGTTCAGCAGAGTTCTTCCAGATCACTCCCACACAAAGACCTCCTGTTTTCTGCTCTGTACATTTGGTGTTAGCTTATATAATTTGGCAAAACCAGCACAACAGATTTAGCTATTCATCGCTCCCAATGCAATCTTTCAACAACCAATATTTAATTATATAACTGTTGTTCTCCTCCATATTAAATGATTGCTGTAACAGCATCCTGTTTTTAAAAAAAAATGCCACTTCTGTGTCAGAATTATTTAGAAACAAAGGGTATCATAAGAACATATCAAATGTTTTCTCAGCCATATACACTCATAGATGGGTGAGATGAAATAATAGAATAACCAAAAGTAAGCTTTCTCAGATATTGTGCCCTCAGTTTGGCTTCTAGTTGCCTCCTGATTCTTTCTTATTTATTCATTTGGAGAAATTAAACAATTTTGAAGTTAGTACCTTCCCAGGTGCTTGTACTTTATAACAACTTTGTGAAAATATGGGAGGGATTTTGGTTAAGTTATTAGTGTATAGAGCATACTAGATTCTTTTAAAAACGAAAGGGACATCCAAACGGGTGATAGAAAAGCTCACAAGAGTCTTTTGCTGCAACAAAATTTAAACTTTTATTTTTCGAGTAATGCAGAAGGAAAACTTGCCTAGTTGATGATAGAGTAATAAAGTAGGAAACTCACTTTGGTGTGTGAAAAGTGGTTTTTATTGTTAAAGAAGGCAAATGAATTAATGGTAAGCTTTGTCAGCAGGGAGCCTGAGGTAGTTGTTTTCCCAGGGGAAGAATAACTAAAAGGATACACTTAGTATTTGTCACCACTGAAAGTGGCCTGCATTCACCACCGACTAGGTGGCTGGTTCTAGGAGCTTGAGTTTCTGAACTAGAAGGTTTTTCCTAAGCACATGCTGATTTTCTCTGCATTCTGAACTGCTAGTCACCAAACAACAATTAAGGCACAGCTAGCCTCAGACTTTGTGAGAAAATATACCCAGAAACTCATCTTTTATCAAGTCTTCTTTTCTCTCCCCTGCCCCTCCCCTCCTATCTTCCCTCTCCTCTCCTCCTTTCTTGTCCTCTCCTGTCTTCTCTGTCCTGTCCTGTCTTCTCCCCTCCCCTCCCCTCCCCTCCCCTCCTTTTCTCCCTTTTCCCCTCCTGTCCCCTCTGCTCATCTCCTGTCCTCTTCCCTCCTCTCCCCTCCCCTCCTCCCTTCTCCCCTCTCTCCCCCTCCCTCCTCTTTATTTCTCTCTCTTCTCTCTTTCTCTCTTTTGCCCCATACCAAGTCCCACGCTGAGGCTCTGAGATGGTATGGAGTTTTTGTTAGCCTGTCCATGAAATCTGTACTTAAAGTATCCCCAGGAGATTTAATGACTAGATGGTACGAATGAGGATGATTAGATGCCCGGTGACTAGTCCCTAGGTCATATTGTAGGTCCAAATCCTGATGGCATAAGTATAATGTAATGAAATCAGCACATATCAATGCATGCTTAGAAGTACAGCCTCACAGGAAGCCAGCTGATTCAACATGTGGCTGAATCATGTTCAAACTCTACTACAGGTTAGAAGTTATTATGATTTTAGTAGCTCCTGAATAATTAATTGATCCATATTAACAGAACCCCAGAATTTACAACCTGGCTCCCTTTGCTCTTCACTTCGTTCTTCCCAACCTAACTTCACTCAAGGTAATTAAAGGACTTCTACCAAATTCATTAATTACTGCTGTCATTTCAGTGACCAAATACTTAAGAAGAAAGAATTTCAGAGGAGAAGGTGTTACCTTTGCTTACAGTTTGAGGGAATACAATGTGTCTTAACCATGACAGTACCCCTTGTCAAGTTGATGCTCGAATGTGGCACATCATCTTCTCACCACCTGTCCTCAAGGGCTTATGACTATCCAGTACGACAACATGTGTTATGTTCATCTCCAAGAGTTCTAAAATCTTAGCAGTTTTATCATTGTTCAAAATTCCAGGAGCCAACAACTCTTCTGGGACTAACGGCAGACTCTTAACTGATTGTCCTTATGTTAAAACAAAATAAGAATGACAACCTGTTGTATACTTCCATTCCATTGCTCAATGCCACAGTTTTGCTACCACAGGACTACTAGTGCAGCTAGCTCAGGAGAAACAGTTAGCTGGCTATTGTTGGAATGCAAAATAGACAGATTAAAGTTCTAAATTAAGTCAGTGGTGCTGGAGAGAAGGGATAGATCGGGGTAAGAGTAAAGGTGCAGCTGAAAACATTGAAAAAAACTATAAGAATAAATATTCCCTTTCTAAAAATTAGTAGGGCATAGCAAAAAAAAAAAAATGATTAGGCTAACAATGAATCCTGTATACCATGGTTGGCATCCAGGTCTCTCAGTGATATTACCTGGGCTCCTCCAATGTGCTTGGCCAGCCTGTTCCTCCAGTTTGGCCATCTGCATAGCAAACAGCTCCTCCTGTGGGATGACTTCATTCCATGATTGCAGCTTTCCCCATTGGGCAACCTCTGACCTTGGTATCACTAATACCGAGCCTCTCCATTGCAAAGCTTCACATTTATGTGGCATCTTTACCAAATGGCATTTCCTATCCTCTTTCCAGTGATTCTAACACTGCCACACATTGTTTGACCCTGCTGGCTTCCTGGAGCCCTGATATAAACTTCATTACCCCACAACTGTTATGTTTTACATGTCCACAAATATAGCCCCAGCGGATGATGAAAATTCTGCTGCTACCTTGAGAGGTGGTCTGACCCACATCTCTCGCAATGTAGTAGCTTCTTTGTACCTTGGCCACTGAACCTCTTCAGTTGTTTTGCAAATCCTTGAGGCTGAATTTTCAGTTCAGAATCTCTCCTTTCTCATGAATTTCCATTTTCACAAGGCGTAGCCACTCACAGGTGGGAAGTCACTCTCAGAGTATCCTTACAATGGTCCTAGTATGGAAGCACTGTCCCAGTGTCCCCAAGAAAGAACAGTGTCTCAGTACCCTGCACTGGCTTTATCTTCAATCATGTTAATCTCTTTCAGCTTTCCAGCTGATTGCTCCACCCCTGAACACCTGCAACTTCCAACTGGTTTACAGGCCCTTCTTCAACAAACCACAGGTTTTCCATATCTTCCATATCTGGTCCTTTACTAACCATGCTATAGTCTAGATACTCTGCTTGCTTAAAATTGCCTCAGCCAGGCAACTTCACAAATTTATTTTGAATTCAGTCTTACTCAAAATTTCAATGGATAACCAAGCCAAATTCTTTGCCAGAATATGTCACAAATGACTTCTAGTCAATTTTCCAATAGAATTCTTATTACACATTAAGACTCTCATGACCACAATCTTTAATGTCTAAATCTCTATTGGTATATTTGCCCTTCCACACTTATGCCAGAATAGCCCATTAAGTCTGACCATTGGGTCATAGACAGCACACTAATGGGTGAGCTCATCAGATCCCATGGGTTAAGAGGTAATCAGAACGGGTGAATTTATGACCAGAAATGCTTTCTCCTTCCCTCCAATCAAGTAAGATCGTCCATAAAAGATATATATTACCCAGCACAAAGCAGTACTTGGTCTCACTCGTAGATTATGAGTATAGCAGTAGGCATGCACAAAACCCTCATCCACAGCTAAGAAACTGATGCTGCTACAAATCCAGGAAATAACAAACAAGAAGCAATAATGTGTTGTACATGCGTGAGTTCCATGACTAGAGCGTCTGCTCCTGACAAATTCTGTTGCTTAAATCCTATGTCTATTTATCCACATGCTGAACCCACAAAGTAGTTCTTGGTGGCTCTAATTAATGGTCTGTCAGTGTGACAATGCTGGTCAAGTTCATGAATGTTTAGCATTCCAAGCACAATGACAGAGAAGAACCACAAAGTCAGTGCTAGGCAATTACCTGTGCTTTGGCTTCATTTCAAATGCAAAGGCTCCAATAAGTTAATATTTGCTGAGCCCTGAATGGCCCTGGTGGGGACAGAGTGGTGGACAGAGTGGCATGGTTCCTACCCCCGGGACAGGGCCCTGTGAGCCTCCACAAGTGTCGATGGCTGCTTTGGGCATAAGGCTTGTTTGTGTAATAATGTACATATATCACATTCCTCTGAGGAATGTCCTCCCTGTCAACATTAATGACTCCATGGGAATTAGAAACAGCAGAAGTCGAGGGTGTGATTATGTCTCCACAAAATGGTAAATCCTGGGACCTTCAGGACAGCCCTTAAAACTATGGGAAAGAGTTCAAAAGACATGAATTTGAAAATATATAATTTCTCAACTATACAAAATATAAGGTTGAAATATGAATTATGACAGGCTTCATGAATCTAAAGGAACAAAGGCAGCTATCTTATGAGCCAGCTTGTTAGAAAGATACAAAGGCAGACAGATTCCTGAGTTCAAGATCAGACTGGGACACAGCAAGGTTAAGCCCAGGTGTGGTGGAAATGGTAATTTCAGAGCAGGGTACTACCTGACTAGTTTTTCTTCTGTGCTTAACAAATGCAGACAGATCTTTTAATTCTTTTGCAATGTTAAGAAAAAATGAATGCTTGCTGTCTGTTAAGATCAAAGGGCTGGGGGACACAGGATGCTGATTCATAAGATAATCTAAAGGAAACCTGGAGTAAATGACTGAATTGATAAGTAAAGTAAAATACTGGCCCTGTGTTCTGCAAATGGTCAATGCAGAGAATGATTTAGAATAAAAAGAGATAATTGCTTGGAGAACTGACAGAGACAGACAGACAGACAAACAGACACACAAGCGCACGCGCACACACACACACACACACACACACACACACACGACATGGACAGACAGGCTTCTTAGAATAGCAAGCAAACAGAATATAGAGAGATCTCCAGGGAGAAAGCAGAGCATAGAGAGAAACAGACTGGAAAAGCTATATCAAGGAGAACACAGGTCTTCAGCTTGGATCCAGGATTTGACCTCAACTTGTTCTTTCTGCTGCTCCCAGACATCCCTTCTCTCAGAACCCCTCCCCATGACAAGGCTGGTCTTTGGCAAATATTTAAGAGTGCAGTACTTCTCCCATGTCACAAAGATGCTCCACAATTTCTAGTATATATCTGAAACCTCACTATAGAATGTGTTAGGTTCCCATATAGAAACATAGTTGTGATGAGACTTAATTCATAAATTAGACATAGTAAAAGGTGAGCATCAATATTATAATTATCCACCTCAGACACAATCATCACTTGTTAGGTGGAGAACTGTTACTTTATCACTTTGAAAAGAAATACTTTGTTTTCAGCATTCCTCTGGCACTTTGGGGCCATTATTACGCAAAGTGAGGGCCCTTTCCACAGAAGCTCTGTGATAGAGCAGTAGTGGATCTGATAGCCAAGGTGACAGCAAGAAACTGTTTAATAAGAGTATATAGCTGTATACATCAGACAAGATGACTTATATCCTGAGTGAAATTCCAGCATGTTCCTCAGAATGGCTCACAGTTTAAAATGTATGACTCATTTCTTTCTTGACATGTTTTATTTAAAACTTTAGACTGTGATTTACTGTAAGTGGCCCAAAATCATAAAAAGCATGGGTTAGAAGAGACTACCCCAATTAGCCACCCCAGTGTGTTTGAGTCTGAAATGTTTCCCATGAGTCGCTCAGCTCATGTTTTTGAACTGTTAGTGTCTCACTACTGGCACTGTTTTGATGGTTTATGGTACCGAATGGCTGAGATTGCAGAAGTGGGTATCCTGGCAGTGGATCTTGAATGTTACACCCACTTCTGGTGCTATCTGAGCTCATTGATTTCTTATCCATCAGATGGGAACAAGTCAAAGTACAAGCATCCACTGCCATGGAGCCCTTCCAGCCACCATACCAGCTTCCGCATGATGGACTGATAGCTCCTGGAACTGTAAATGAAATGTCTTCCCTCCCTTAAGTTGCTTCAGCCAGCTATTCTGTCACAAAGACAAATGGTAGCAGTACATATCTCTGTGCCAAAACAGCCAGTAGAACATGCATGAAGATATGTCTTAGCTTGAAATAGAAATGAAAATTTAAAAAGAAAAACAGATATCTGATAATTATCATTCATGAATCATGATTCCAAAAGGCATTTGTTTGCTTAGACTGTGCTCATTTTGCATGCAGTGCAGAGTGTTTTTGAAGCTGTGTCTGTCTTCTCTGCTCTGGTATATAACAAGGCCAGCCTTGCTGACAGCAGGGAGATTTCCTCTGCATTGAGCTATTCCTCCTTGGGGCTGGCCTTTTACAGCAGCTAGAAATGACTGGGCCTGAAGAGACACCTGCTGGAGAATGAACATATGCTTTCCTATTGGAATTATACATTTTTCTCCTGTCCTATTATCTCAGATATACCATACAATGTCAGGAAATTTTTATATTTCTGTCTTAGCTCTCTAGAAACGGAAAGTGATAACTGGAAAACAGAGTTTCTGTGCTAATGTAACCCTCTTACTACTATAACTTATATTCTGAGTCTAGTTAGTTCTTAGATTTATTTCTTTTCATGTATTTATTTCTTCATAACTGTACCAGTAACGAAGAGGTCTTGGTTCTGATGTGCAGCACTCACAGTGAGCTATCATCTGTCGCAAGATACAGGATGAAGCATCATCAACATACAGGATGAAGGATGAAATTGGATGGGACCTGGAGCACCTAGGAATGATAAGTGACAAGTAGACAGAGATTATGTGGAGGCTATATACAGTGTCATGAATGGATAATTATAAGTAAAGTGTTGGTAAAGATTTAAGTAAAGAGGGAGAAATACTCCAGTAGAATGGAATGTGTGTAGTGAGAAGAACTGCTGCCATTTCTGACTTCCTTGGGACAGTCATAGGAAACTTGGTACAAAGTGTGATTGGAAAAGGATGAAAAACAAACCCAATTCACACAGAGTTCAAATGATGCTGAGACTTGCATTCAATGGACCTACTTCTACATATTCTACATGGTCTGCTCTGCCATCCTCTTCATGTCTTTGATATTGAACTGTCTCTACACATGATCAACCAGTTAGGTAGGCCACAGGTGGGGGTGGTGGCAGATGACTGACTTAGCATCTTCAGGTATAACTGGCTAGAAACTGTTGGTTTTTATTCACTGTTTCTTTGAGACAGGGTCTCATCATGTAGCCCTGGCTTGGCTAGATCTCACAGAGATCTATACTCTGCACTCTCTCCAGTCCTGGGACTAAAGACATGCACTACTTTACTCAGAGAACTTATGGCAAACAAGTTAATTTTTTTGTAGAAAATAAGACCCTGTATTTAGGGGTCAAATAGCTAAAGTTCAAAATCAGGGTAGCTAACATCCAGTTAGATACATGCCTGAACTCTTCTGAATGTGTTCACAGCTAAGGTAAATGAGGCACTATATACACCACATGATAGATTTTCCACAGGAACTATATCAACTGCTATCCAGACATTTCAGCAGGATGGCCAGATTTTAGCACACAGCAATTACACCAGTTTCCTTTGTGCATTGGAAAAATGAGAGACAATCCTTGCTCCATTCATTATTCATTGAGGAATTAAAGCCTATTAATGGCAAATGACACAAGGATTTGCGTGCCAATTCTGAATGATTGACAACATCCTCCTGGAGAATTAGGATGAGAAGGATTTTTAGAAAAGGCTCAGTATTGAGTAATGGGGTGGATTATTATTGTCTGTTGTGAGCAAAGCTCGGATTGAGGAGTAGGTGCTATACATTTACTATTTCCATATCACTCAGCAAATAATAAAAATAACAGACATACCTGATCTAAAAGGATTATATGGTCTGGAGGGTGATTTCATACCAATAAAATAAACTTACAAAAGTCACCCTACCTTTTAGTACCTGGATAATCTAGGCAGGTGTCACTTAGCATTCTTATTCCACAAAGGGGTATCTCTGTAATCCTCCCAAAGAGGCAATTTTTAAAGTCAATAAATAGACAGATGTGAAGAGGGAAAACAACCAAAAACCAAAACCAGACACTCCTCCAAGACATAATACACCAACAAAGGCAGACAGATGAAATCCACAGCAGAGCATCACTAGCATAGGAGTCTGTGAATATGAAAGACAACACTTTTATGGGGAATGACTGAGAGGAAGTTACTGAGGTGAGCAGGCTTCTTTGTCACAGGGAGGTCTGCCAAGCCTTGTTATTGACTTGACTTGAAAGGGATGGGAGACAATACAGTTTGTGACTCCAAGAAATTCCCATTCGCATGTATTTAAAATTTTCCACGTTTAAATTTTATAACTGATAAGTACCATTTATTCCTATGGGCAGCTTTGCTTTTCCTGCCATGATTAATGCTACCACAAATTTTGAACAGAATAAAAAAAAAGTGAAATAAGATTATGTCTTTATAATTCATTGTTTTGATCGCTTGACATCATTATAGCAACTCTCGTGAAGGCAAATTCCCTAATGAATTTCCAGAAGACAGCTTGGGTTCAGTCAGTTCCTGTGCCTTCTTTGATCCTTTCTTCTTTAATAATTATTTTCTTCTAATGCCCTTGCAGAACATCTACCAGATTCCACTGACATAATTAACTACCTCTTTCTCTTTCTAGCCAAAGCAAATTGCTTATATATTTGTCATGGTCTTTATTCTATTCGGCCAGAATTTTCTCAGCATTTTTTATTGGCTAGTTAATGGAAAGTGTCAGCTTTGCACTGTAAACTTCAGAGTGAGGAGCACTGGGGCTTGTTTATCACTGGACAATTCAGAGTACTAATTTATGTGCATTGTACACAACAGATGTCCAGTAAATGTGTTTCTGTGCTAACTGAATCATGATGATGACTTGATGTTGGAATTTTAATAATCAATATAATAGACCTGGTCAACAGTCAAGTTTCTACTAAAGTCATTTGAGCTATATTTGTAAATCATCTTATCAAATCTTATCAAATCATTTTTATTCTAAAAATAGGTGAGTAGACATTGGCCATAAACAGCTTAGTCATATTTACATGTTTTATAAAGAATAAGAGATAATGGCACTATGATAATGATGATGATGATGGTGGTGGTGGTGGTGGTGGTAGTGGTGATGGTTATAGTCATCATGCAGTGTATTAAACCAAACTATTTTAGTAGACACATTGTGTCTGTCAATTCTTAGGGTAAACATTTCTTTGGTTTATAACAATTAAACATCTTCTGAATGATAATAAAAGGATAAGTGACTTATTTGAACCACAGAGAAGACTCAGAATAATATAGGAGTGTGTTCTAGTTCTAATGGAGTTCAGAGTTAGTGATTCTTCAGCAAATCTGAGGAGAGTCACAAGAAGAGTGAAGTAGGGTGACTATAGGAACTAAAGGAGAAGTGACATTGTAGAGATGAAAAGTGAAGATAATATCCCCTGTGACTTTGAGCAAGTATTTGTTGGAAAACTGTGGCCTAATACCAAACAATGTTTAGTTCTGATAAGTGGTGCAGGCACTAACATTCACTCAGCTCATGCAGAGAGCCTGACCCCAGAGCAAGCATGGGGCTTTGATTCATGAGGATAGACTGTGTGTAGTAAGAAGTACTTTGGAGTATTGTCTAGAGAATTGACTTCAGAAACTAATGCATTCTGGTATGTGAAATACAACAGAATTTTCTGGTTGTTTTTTGTTGTTGTTATTGTTGTTGTTACAGATTTCCATGGAGATAACAATACCATTGAATCATCTTATCCTAGAGTTGGGATATTTCCAGGCATGCTACTGAATAGGGTGCTGAGGAGTAGAGACTAGCAAGCAATTGTAATATTTCTAAAAATAATTCTTATGGAATTAACATTCACATGTATCAACAGAGATGCTGGGCCACTTTTCTAAGGTGTAAGGACAAGAAATGCTATTCATTTTCAAGAGGTCTGGCTTTGTTTCGATAATATGTGATTTTTAAATTTGTTTTTAAATTTGCTATAGCTCTCCAGGGGTTTGACTTCCATCCGAATGTTGCAGTGATAGCTGTGTATACATTTAGATCATCAACTATTCCTTAGGACTCTGGACACTTCATACTATTTCCTGAAGTATTTCTCAAGCAGAATAGTAGATGTGTCTTATAAACACAGCTTGCAAAAACCTAAAACCATTCATCTTGCTTTGGTTGTATTTGTCTTATTCTATGTGCGTGTAACTTTTTTTGATAGATGATATATTTATAAGATCTATTTATTTTGTTTATGAGTACATAGTAGCTGTTTTCAGACACATCAGAAGAAGGCATTGGATCCAATTACACATGGTTGTAAGCCACCATGTGGTTGCTAGGAACTCAGGACCTCTGGAAGAACAGTCTTAACTTAATGGCTCTTAACTGCTGAGCCATCTCCTCTCTCCAGCCCCACCTATAACTTTCACTATCATCTGTCTTATCAAATTCTATTCTGGTAGAAGATAGAATTGCATCTTTGATATGAGTATGACATCATGTTCATGGGCATCTTTGATATATAGAGACAGATATAAATATTTGTTCTTAGGCTGGTTTTCGCACTATTCACCTAAGTAAACTATGTCCCTGCAGAGGAGCCCGGGATTCCACAGTGTGTTGATGGCTAAGCAGCTTAGGGCCCAAATGATAGCAAGCATGTTTTACCACGTAGACCCTCTTTACTTGCAAGTAATGGAAATATGAACTGAAACCAGTTTAGGGAAAAAGAAAGAAAAAATAAAAAGACATAGGAGAATGAGAAATGTCTTGATTCATAAACCCAGCATTTCTAAGAGATGATTTTGTGTCTCTATGATCAGCTTCATGTTCTCATCAATGTTATTTTTTGTGCTTCCTAGACAGATATCTGAAGCTGAAACTGTGGAATACTTGTCTTCTTGATCACATTTAAGAAGAGAAACATTTCTAGTGATTACTTCCAACAAAACTGCAAGGTTCACTGGGTTTTAGCATATTCTGTAACCTAACCCCTGCAACTCTGGCACTGAGTTCAAGGCCAACATGGAGTACAGAGCGGCTTATTTCAAAGAGGCAAAATAAAATAAATAATATAGTACTTTTATTCCCTTTAGTTTTTTGGTTTTATTCCTTTGTTTTGTTTTGTTTTGTTTTTGAGTCAGGATTGCTCTATGTAGCCCTGGCTGTCCTGGAACTAGCTCAGTAGACCAGGCTGGCCTCAAACTCACAGAGATCTCCCTGCCTCTGCCTCCCCCTTGGATTAAAGGTATGCACCACCACCACCACCGCTGGCATTGTCAAGACTCACCTTTGCATACCATCTTGAATCAAGTGTCCATGCCTGAGACAACTGAGGAACAGCAGGGAGACACTAGGAACAAAGTGTTTACTGTTAGTAAGCTTCTATTCTCTGGAGCAGAGTTCCATACAGAAGCACACAAGTGGAAACACTTTTCCTCTCACCATGCTTCAGAAATGCTAGCACTAGGCTTCCTGGTGGGCTGCTCCCACTCAAGGCAGAGAGCTTTTGAGCATGAATAGATGCTCACTGCTTACTGCTAGGACAGTCAGGACATGGTACTTGAAAACTTACATTCAGCTGTATAGGAGGCTCCTGTAGTAACTATTCATGAAGGACTCAGCTGTTGCCTCTTTGGATTGCATGGTCTATTCAGTACTTCCCATTCTAGTTTTCTAGTCCTTAGAAAGTTTAATGTTCTCTGAGTCACCAAATTGAGTTCCTTTTTAGGGGTGTTCCCAGTCAGGTTTCTGGAATGGTAACCCATCCCCTTTTCCAATTTTTCCCTGTTTTCTAGCTTACAAAGTAACAAAAAACAATAGCTCTTGCTTGAATGCAACACTTTATCCCTGGCCTTATTGAACTTTACCTAGTACTTGGACTGTGCCTCACAGCGCCTGCCTCTGCTCCCAGGACCTCTATACCCTTGAATATCAGTGATCAGAGCACATTAAGTTTCAAATAACATCCAAAAGAAACTGCAAAGTCTCAACTCATGTGTGTATTTTGATTTTTCTGAGATTATAATTTAATTGTAACATCTCACCATTGTCTTCTTCCCTCTGAACCCTCCCCTAAACCCCTCCCACTCTTCTTCAAATCCATGGCCTCATTTCCCACCAATTATGTATATATATATTCCAAAATGTAACCAGTACAGTATGGAGCAGCCTGCCTGGATTGTCCATTTGGCACTGGACAACCAATTGCTGTGCTCTTCCCACTTCTCCCGCTCCAAGCTTACTTCAGATGCCTATTTTGGTGGACTCTTGGGCTTTTCCCCATCCACCTTGGCATATCCACTAGTATCATCCTTGTTCAGCTCTCCCATTTGGGCAGTTATGTTGGCAAGACTTTATGGACATAGCTTCTGATGTTGTTAGGACGCACAATCTCATAGGAAACCTCCTGATAACCTTTCCTCCTCATCTTCCGCAATGTTCTCTGAGCCTCAGGTGCCAAGGTATTTTGTAACACCTCCTGTTTGTTCTTTTTCACCCAGGTATCATTCCTATCTCAAATCGTCCCACAATTCTTCCTGTTCTATTGCCATTTGTAGTTCTTGACTTGGAGGAATAGCTTTTGGAGGCCATATCTCCTGTATGAAAGTCATGATTACTCTCCACCAAAGTCATGGAGGTATATTTCTCTTAAGTTACACAGGTAATGAAGGAAATGTTTTAACTATGCTTTTCATTTTAGTTATTAATTTTATATCGAAAGGTAAATCAATTAAAAGCTGGAACATGCTGACAGGGAGTGGTTTAAGACATTCTCAAAGTACCTTTCAAAACTATCAGTTTAGGGCAAAGGAAGACAAGGGGTAGCCATTTGTCACAATGACAAACTGACAGGTCTGTTATGGTAAGCAATCATCTTTCTAGAATGTCAGAAAGTTAGAAAATCCCATAAACATTAGGACATGGTGACTGTGTATTGTTCCATAAGCTCAAAAACAAAATCAATCAGCAATGCACCTGTGGGTGATCATTTGTTTTCTTGCTTCAAGGACAAAGAGAATAGTACATCTTTGGGGAAATGTTCTCATTATGAATGACTGACAAAAATTTCCTGGTGAATTAATAGGTTCAAATGTAAACAAGTTCTTATGTAAGGAGGGGAATGAATGTCAATGAGAACCCCACTGCCTGAGCAGGTTTTTTTTTTTTTTTTTTTTTTATCACAGTGACAGTGAGTCTGAGGAAGTGAGGGTTGTGCAGAAGGGGGGAGGGGGAGGGGAAGGAGGAGGGAAGGGGTGGAAATTATATAAAATGATAGTCATGTATGAATTCTTAAATACTAAAATAACTTAAACTAAAAAGTAAGTTCAAGCCATATTATGTTCTCATATGTGTGTGGGTTTTTTTGTTGTTGTTGTTTAGGTTTGTTTATTTGTTGTTTGTTTGCATCTTTATGTGTTCCTCTGTTAACTAAAATTCATAGCTAGGTAAATTCCTTATAGATCAGAGACTTGGGGGAGGTAAGAGAAAGAAATGCTATCCAAAAGGCTACTGTCTATGAACTGACACTGTGCTTTAGGAATACTTTAAATATTTTATTAATATTAAAAACAAACAATGCATTATACTTTATATTATGATCCTGACTTCATTATTCCAGTTTCAAACTCTTCTGACTTCTTTTTGATTTGCAGAAAGATATTCTCATATATACGGGTAAAATATCTTTTTGGAGAGATCAGAAAATGATCCTATCAAGCTGAATTAGTATTTTTCAAACTCAGTACTGGAAAAAATTGGTTTAGATGAAGAAATGGCTGTGGTTCTTTATTTCATTCTGTTCGCCAATCCCATCAAATTTCTTCATATGCACTGATCTTTGAGAGTTTACCAGAGTTTCTTGACTTTCTTGCCTTCATTTGGGCTTTAAGTCTCTCTTAGTGAATTACACAATGCAGCTGATTAACTAGTATTTAGTGATTCTTAAAGTTTTGACTTTAAAGATGGTAATTGCCAGCATAGTACCACCATGAGTTTAACAGAAGAAAAATAAAGTCAAAACACTTTACTTGGATTTTTCTAGGATACTATTTTTTCCCTTTTGGCAAAGCTTTTCAAATCCTTTGCTCAAGCTGATCTCGGTAATTAAAAGAATGATTTTTAAAACTCTCCAAAAGAATTTTGCATATTAAAATTCATTAAGATGCAGTGTTCACAGCACAAGATATTTTATCATTACTATCCAGGAAAAGCAAAACCGAAAGGTAATTAGATGATTCTTTCACATGCTTTGTCCACGTGTGTTGATTAAAATTTTAGTTATATTGCTGAGAACTTGATACATTAACAAGTAGTTATATTGCTATTAACTCAATTATTCTTCAGAGATTTGGAGAAAAGGAAAGAAGGATCAATTTTTAAAAAAGAAAAATTCCACATACCCATTTATGGTTAATGTTAGTCCAATGCATTGAACCCATAACCTTACTCATGTTAGAGAAGCATTATCACTGAGATACACCCCTAAATCAAAACCTCATTTATTACTCTACACACAAAAATGCAGCCATTTCATTCTCATGTAAAATAATGTTCCCATGACTCTTGCAGCTAATTTATTCATAAAAATTAGTCCATTGTCATGACATGGTTAAAACTTAATTATCTCAAAAGTAAAGACTATATTTGATCTTAAAGTCACCATTACAATCAAACAGCAGGTGATTTGTTCCTATAAGTCACTGGACATTATGAAAATCCAGCAACTTACCTAAGACCATGCTGTTGTCATGGAGACATGACCAAAGTGTGCAGCTTAGTAAGAGAATAGAAGTCTCTCAGCTTATCCAGGCTGCCAAAATACCAATAAGCACCCATCTGTAGCCACTTCCAAAGAGGGTACAAACAAGTGAGTTCTCACTGTGACCTCAAGTCTCTGCCTTAAAGTCGCTATAAGATAAAGGAGGAATCAGAAAGGCTTGTTTCAGTTATTCCAGGGTATTTGATTTTTAACATACTATGAAATATATAGTGAGTTAACGATACACAACACTCAAAAACACAGCTTTCACTTCAAAGAAAATAAGAGACAGTTGATTCTGGGGCCACATATTGCCTGGGAATATGGAAATCAAATATCATATCTAACATAGTAATAATTACATGACATTTTTATAGTAATAAAACAAAGAAAATCATAAATCAAGGGACTTTCCCCCAACTTCATTGATAGAAACATCAGGTGTGTAGAGTGTATCAAAGCAGACAAATTGATATAGGCTTCAGATTCAACCTTGAAATATTCTTAGACTTTGGGTTGGTGGGGGCAGATGTCTGTGTATTTCCAAAGAGATTTCATTCCATAGTCATACAGATATTAGGTAAATACAAGGGTAGGCAATCGATATCTATTAGAGAGGCTACGGACAGCTCAAAAGATTCAACATTTGAGTTCACTACAATCACAGAAAATCTAATTGGCCAACCAGACTTCTAGGATCTAGTAAATATGATGCTTTCCCACTGTCTTCCAGGGGGACTTCACAGATACCTTTGTTGGCAAAGCACCTCATTTGGTGAGTGGGTATCAAATACTGTTTTGTTTCCTACTGTGTTGGAAGGTGACTCATTTTTAGAATCTGATGAGCTTAGAAGACAGGAAAGCAAGTCCTCAGAGGAGCTCCTTAGTTGGGAAAGTCACATAAGAGAAAATCCCTGTGATTCTTAGAATTTATCGGCCATCTCAATCACAGTCAGAGTATTTTGCTTTTATTTTTTATTTATTTATTTTTGTTTCATTTTGGTTTATTTTAACCTTCTGCATCTGACGTGACATTTATATGTAACATATAAATGCAGTAGGACAACTGTACCTAAACTTAAAATTACCAAGAACTCAGTATAGCCTAAAGAAGTGCAAATAGCAGCTGAGGGAAAACACGATGTAATTAACTCCAAATTATATTCTTTAACTCTAGCAGTTCTCTATATGTTTCCTTCTCTGTCCAGTTCAAATATTTGATGAAGTATTTTATTTGATGTTTGAAGAAATTTAAATAATTTGTTATATTTTTCTTTAATCCAATTTGATTTTATAGTTATAACCTTATATGGTGTCTTAGTCAGGGTTTTTATTCCTGCACAAAACATTATGACCAAGAAGCAAGTTAGGGAGGAAAGGGTTTATTCAGCTTACATTTCCACACTGCTGTTCATCACTAATGGAAGTCAGGACTGGAACTTAAGCAGGTCAGGAAGTAGGAGCTGATGCAGAGGCCATGGAGGGATGTTCCTTACTGGCTTGCTTTTCCTGGCTTGCTCAGCTTGCTCTCTTATAGAACCCAAGACTACCAGCCCAGGGATTGTACCACCAACAAGGGGCCCTCCTCCCTTGATCACTAATTGAGAAAATGCCTTACAGCTGGATCTCATGGAGGCATTTTCTCAACAGAAGCTCCTTTCACTGTGATAACTCCAGCTTGTGTCAAGTTGACACAAAACCAGCCAGTACATATGGGTTGGCTAGTTTTAATTTTAGGAAAGACTTATATTTAATATCTAAAATTTCATTCATGTCTAATATTTTTATTTGTCCTTTTGATTTGGTATTATATCAAAGTTAAGTTTGGGGCATAATTGGAAAGTCACATTCCAGAAAAAAAATTCACATAACATTTTAACTATATCACTTCAAATCCATATTAACAACATTGTCTTTTTTTTTTTTTTTATGTGCCAAATATTAGTGACAGGAATAAAGACAAGATGCCAAATTAGTTGACTAGTCAGGATTTCAAAAGTGCTGTACACATTACCAAATCTTTTTTTATAAACAGAAAAGAAAGTGGTACTCCACTGGAGTCAATTTGTAGCAGCATTACCTATCATTAGTGAAATGTGAGTATTACTTAATTTTTAATTCAAAGTTAATGGTACTATGTTCATTTATCAATGGAGTCGTAAGGTACAAACCATCATAATTTTTGTCACTAGAAATTTATATATTTTGAATAATTTAGGTATAAAAAGTCAACCCAAAAATCTTATTTTTAAGATATTTAAAAATCTTATGGGTATTTTTAAAAATAAACAGAATCAAAGCAACTTTAAGATAGTCAAGAGCTTTAGTATGCCACCGTACTCCTCATTCTTTTATTTATTGCATCATTCAAAGATATTTTAAATATAAAAGTAACATAGTGATCCAATTTGTTGAAATCAGTTAGTGTTCTTTCATATGTTCTTCTTAGTAGGGAAAAGTTTGTATTTGCTCCTAGAGTCTGGTTTGAAAGTACAGGTGCCTAAAGCATGCGATTCCTATTTATTTTTACTTTATTAAAATTTATTTTATGGCCGGGCAGTGGTGGCGCATGCCTTTAATCCCAGCCCTTGGGAGGCAGAGGCAGGCAGATTTCTGAGTTCGAGGCCAGCCTGGTCTACAGAGTTCCAGGACAGCCAGGGCTACACAGAAAAACCCTGTCTGAAAGAAAGAAAGAAAGAAAGAAAGAAAGAAAGAAAGAAAGAAAGAAA
>JADRCH010000126.1:5789226-5803099 GCA_019843965.1 Rhynchomys soricoides | reverse complement strand
AAAGAAAGAAAGAAAGAAAGAAAGAAAGAAAGAAAGAAAGAAAGAAAATTTATTTTATGTGCTTCTTTGATCAAGTTTTCCCTTCCCCAACTCCTCTAAGATCTTCCTTAGGTCTCTACCCATTTAACTTTATGTTCTTCCTTTCTTTCAAAAACCAAAATATCCACAAAAACAAAAAAATATCAAACAACCTATAAAGCATCACAAAAAACAAAAAATCAAAACAGAGAGGTGAAATACCAATAGGACAACAAAATACCCAAACAAAACAAAATTAAAAATCCACCCAAATACCTTTTGGTTCATTTGGTGTTGGCAACATACTCCAGAGCAAGGGGCCTGAACTGATTTCCCCTTTGGAAGAAGGCTCCAAAATCTCTACTCTCTATACATTGCCCAGCTGTGGGTTTTTACGTTAATTCACATCTACTATAAGAATTTCTGTGATGTGAGTTGAATGAGGAACTGATCTCTGGGTAGAGCAGCATGCCATTAGAAATAAATTTATTGCTACCTTCTTTTAACAGAATAAACTTAGTTAGTTTTTTTCCTAGGCATGTGACCTATCTAGTCTCACGTTCTTGGACGCTTTAGCAATATCATGTCTGGTTTCCATCTCATGGAGTAGATTTTAAAATACAATCAAAAAGGGATTGGTAAGTCCTATAACATGTGTACCACTACTGTAGCATATATCTTGCAGGCAGGTGGATGTTGTAGGTCATAGGATCTACAGCTGAGTTGTTCCTATGCATCTCTGCCAGTGAAGCTTCTAGTTAGTTAGGAATCAGCTCAACCTCTCCGTGTAAATATAGTCCAGCAGTAAAGCCTTATCATCAACTTGTGAAGAGGATGTCTGAGGGGTCCTATGGGGCCCCTTTGGCCAATACTCAACAAGATATAAAAACCATTACTGGTGGTGAAAGTTTTACTTGGTGACATTAGATATCTAATTGGGGGCATTGTCTCCCCTATAATTCAGTCACTCCATTTAGAACTCTTTCGTATATGTATGTTTTAGGATGCTTCTATAGTACTGGGTTTCCATACATCTTCAAATGGCCTTTAGCGTTGGTTGTCCCTCTGCCCCTATATTTCCCATTTTCCCTTTTTCTCCCAATGTTTTCCCTATTTAATTAACCTATCTCTCTATGTCTTCATAATACTGTATTATATTTCCCTTTCCTTGAAGGATCATCCCCTCACTACAGGTCACTAACTAACTAACTAACCTGGTACCTTAAGTAGCTATTCATACTGTACCCACCAAAAGAAATTCTTTTTGAAAAAGTTGAAACAAGACTTTGCCAATTTCAAAACTAGTTAAAAATTAAAATTTTCACTTTATTATTTTATGTGTTTGCTTACTTGCCTGCATGTATGTTTATGCACCACATATGTGCTGTGCTTTCACAGGCTAGAAGGCCATGGTTGAGTCTATGGAACTGTGTTACAGAAGGTTGTGAAGAGTATCCTTGTAGGTGTTGACAATCAAACTTGGGTCCTGTGAAAGAGTAGTATCTTATCTCCTGAGCCATTTCTCCAATACCCCAAACCAATTTTTTAAAATCCAAATTATACCAAATCATAAATTGTTTTGCAAAGCTGTTGAATAACCAGAATCTTCTTAAATAGAAAAACTTGGCTCAACTAAGATAAAAAACACAAAAAACAAACACAAAAAAATTGGTAAGTAAAAACAAACTGTTATAAGGTAAACATGATTAATGAAAGAACATGTCATCCCCATTGGTCATTTCACTAAAACACAAATTAATGTCATCCTTATCATTTAACAATATAAAATAAAAATTCTCACATCATAAATAATTTTAAAAATACCTGAAATAAATAAATGAATAAATAAATTAAAAAAAATAATCATCACCAAGAACAAAACCAAGAATGTACAGAGTAATAATTAGTAGAAATACTCTTAGAGGGATTTTAAGGTAATTTCAGGCACTCAGTTACCTGAACCTATCAGTTGAAAATGGATGTTTTCCAGATGTACTGAAGTTCATACACATGGATTCTCAGAAGTTGACACAAGTTTGAAGTAGGAAATACAAACCTAAGTGCATAGCTTTTGAAGTTTTGTAGCACAGGAGATGGTTAGAAGTATTTGAGTCTTTTTCCTCTAGGCTAAAGGAGATAGATCATGATGTGTTTTTTTTTTTCTTTCCCAATTGATGAATTCGCTATTTTTGTTCTTTTTTTCAGTACTTTTGTTCCCTAGAGCTCACTGTAGAGACACTGTATAACTAACTTCAAACTCTTAGTTATGTTTTAAAAACCATTATAACAGTAGAGACAGATTATATAATCTTTCATCGACCTTACTGATTAAGGAGTTAATTTATAGAGTGCCCCATACTTATTTATAAGGAGATAACAGAGCTTTCCCAAAGTAGTAGATATTAGATTTAGAACTAATGGAATATCGTTGCTTAAAGAAGCCAAAGGCATTAATTAATTAGTGTCACTTTTGAATTTAACTACTGATGTAGACCATTGAAGATCAAACCACACAATGAAAGTGCTATCCACTAGGGCAAATTTTGTAAACATTTAAAAGTGTGCCTAACTTAAAAAAATGAATAATTATCACATAGTTTAGTATGCATAGGCCAATAGGAGTTATAAATTTTAACAGAATTCTTTTTAAATGTCGATTGCCTAAGTGGTGGCTATCCACCAAGTGAAAACTTTAATGTCATGGAAGAACATACAAGCCCAGAAATTAAATAACTTCTAGTCTGCAGGTTTTAAATGGGTTATTCAGTAAAATCCGCATTCTCTAAGCTACTATTTTTGGCAAATATTAAAAACAAACACATCCGTAGTCTAAGAAAACTGCAGAAAACCTAGAGAAACCTGTAGTAGGTTGGCTTGATGCTGCTTGTATTCTAATGCTGATATTGGTTCAAGACTGGTTGTCCCAGAGGCAGAGAGTTTGCAAGTAGATGTGACCTTGACCCCAAATTAGTTCTGATTGGTAAATAATGACACCAACAGCCAATAGTTGGGTAGAAGAGACATAGGCAGGGTTTAGGATTCCCCAGCTAGGTGTCGAAGGAGGACCACAAGGAGTGAGAAGAAAGTAGAGAATGAAAAAGCTGCCATGAGTTAGGTGAGCCATAAAAACTTGGCCCTGATGGCTGGTCAATTGGAGTTAAGAGCACCCCAGATAAAACATAGTAAGTAATAATTTGGGGTTATCGATAGAAAAGTAGATTCTAATAGCATAGAGGGTAGATATCTGCCCAGGTTTTGTGCTAATTAAGGCTTATTGTAAATATAAAAGTTGCTGTTCTTTTATCTGGGAACTGAATAAACAAGGTGGGATAGAAACCCCAGGTCAGGATAAAATAATTTCTAAAACAGAAATCAAGATCTCCCTTACACTAGAGTATTAAATTTGATCCTAAGAGTTTTATTAACCTTTAATTATAGGCAAATTAGGTATGGTAATGTCATCCTTCTTTAAATTTTACTTTGCAACCTTTCATGACTTACTTTAACCTTCTGGTTTCTACCTTTTCTTTCTTGGACCTTTTTGACTTTGGTATAAAACTAATTTACAATCTAAACTCTTTCTCCTTGAAAAACATTATCTTTTTCTTTAACTTTCTTAACTAAAATCACATTTTATATGTGTAACTTTTATACTAAAGCACAAATTAATGTCATCCTTATTATTTAACAATATAAAATGAAAATTCTCACACCATAAATAATTTTAAAAATACCTGAAATAAATAAATGAATTAATAATAGTTACTGATTCTTTAATCTTGTTTTACTTTTAACACATTTAGGAAACTATTTATCTTTCTTAATTAAATAGCTCTATTCCAAATACAACTCGATCTGAAACACTGGAAACATGCACATTCAATCTTAAATATCCAAATATTTACCATCATGAATACAGGAAAAACATGGAGATATGTCTGTATTTTCTTAATATATTAAATTATTCTTTAAAGACTTGTCTTATTACAGCAGGTACTTCAAAACTGTCCTAAAAAGTATTATATCACATTGGTCTGCATTGAAACCAAATGCAGATCAAAGCTGGAGTTTATATCTCCACCTTTTTATCATTTTATTTTTAGTTCATGTTTACCTTTGTAATGGGGCTGATAAATATTGAAAATATATCTACCTAATTTATTTTATCTCCCTGCACATTTGAAGGCACATAGATAAAGTTATTATCCTAAATACATTACAAAAGAGAACTCATATGGAGTGAGGAAACACACCAGGATCACCTGCAGCTATTCAGATGTACTTGGAGCATTTAATCAGGGTAAGACATTTTTTTTAAATTAATTATTTTGTTTATTTATATTCCAAAGGATGCTTCACCACCCAGCCTTCCCTTCTAGAGTTCTTTACTACATCCTCCCTCCCCTTTGCCTCTGAGAGGGTACTCTCCCAACCACCCCACCATTCCCTGTGGGCATCCCCCTTCCTTAGGGCATTAAGTCTCTACAGGATTAGGTGCATCTTCTCCCACTGAGTCTAGACAAGGCAGCCCTCTGCTACATATGCACCAGAGGATGTTGACCAGCTCAGTACTTGTAGGTTGGAAGCTTAGACTTTGGGAGCTCCCAGGGGTCTGGGTTAGTTGACACTGTTGGACTTCCTATGGGGTTTTCTTACCTTTCAGTTCTTTTGATCTTTCCCCTAACTCCTCCATAGGGGTCCCCAATTCAGTCCAATGGTTGGCTGTAAGTATCTGCATCTGTCTCAGTCAGCTGCTGGTAGAGCCTTTCAGAGGACACCATGCTAGGTTCCTGCCTGCAAGCACAACATAGCATCAGTGATAGTGTCAGGTTTGGTGTCCACCTATGGGATGGATCCTAAGTTGTGCCAGTCACTGTATGACCTTTCCTTCGGTCTTTGCCCCATTTTTGTTCCTGCATTTCTTTTAGACAGAAACAATTCTGGGTCAAAATTTTGAAAGTAGGTTGGTGACCCCATCCATCTGCTGGGTGGAGGTGGTCTCTTCATGTTCCATTTCTCCTCTATTGGGCATTTAGGGTAAGGTCATCTCCATTGAGTCCTGGGATCTTCTCACATTCCAGGTCTCTAGGACAATCTAGAGGTTTGCCCTATCTCCACACCCCCAGCAGCTGCATATTTCCATTCATTCTTCTGGCCCTCTGGACTTTTCTCCTGTCTCCCCCATACCTAATCCTGCTGCCCTTTTCTCCTTTCCTTCCCCTCTCCCACCCAAGTCCCTCTCTCCCTCTGCCTCTCATGATTAATTTGTTCCTCCTTCTAAGTGATATTGAAGCATCCTTTCTTGGGCCTTTCCTCTTATTGAAAGTCTTCTGGTCTTGGATAATGGTTACTCTGTACTTTGGGGCTAATATCCACTAATTAGTGAGTATATACCATGCATATCCTTTTGGGTCTGGGTTATCACACTCAGAATGATATTTTCTAGTTCTATTCATTTGCCTCCAAAATTCATGATGCCCTCATTTTTTAATAGCTGAATAGTATTCCATTGTATAAATTAACCATATTTTCTGTATTCATTCTCATTAGTTAAAAGGACTGGCTGGACTTCCAGAAGTCCTTAGCTCAGTTCTCAGCAAAGATATGATGACTCACAACCGTCTATAATGACATCTAATGCCCTCTTCTGGCTAAGACAGTTTTTAAATGATCCTTTTGTCCATTTGAAGAAAAAAAATCTTATCTTGGCTTAGGCAAAATAAGGACCTTGAAACATTTGTTTCTCAAATTCTCAAAACAAGTAGCAGTTCAAACTCCTCTTACAAATTCATATGCTTGCATAATTGCATACATGTTTTAAAGTATCGATGATAAAATATTATCGATATTTTATCACAGAACAAACTTTAAAGTATAAAATGAAGTAGCCACTGATTTTGCTACTCCCTTACATTTGCAATTCCTGTATTAAGTTTTGCTCCATGATGTACTGTATTCAAAGTGACACATAAAAGTCGATTACATTTAAAAATTGGCATGAATAAACTTAAACTAATCGCCTCAAATCAGAGAATAGTTTTATTAAGTATATGCTTTTATATCTCTGAGATAGAATGATCTAAACTGCAAAGAGAGAGAGAGATGGTTTTTAATGAAAATTCAGAAAATGTTTTACAGATTAATAGAATCATCTGGCCTTTCTTCTCTCATTCTTTCTTTCCCTCCCTCCCTCCCTCACTCCCTTCCTTCCTCCCTTCCTCCCTTCCTTCCTTCCCATTTCAAGAGAGTCCAAATAGTATTCCTGTAACCCACAATCTAAAGTCTTATTGAAGTCTTTGTAGTGATTATAGATAGTACAGCATCTGTTCTTCCTCCAACTTTTATACTAAAACAGTCCATTAGAATCTGTTCCTTTAATGCAAAATCTTGTGGTTGGAAAAAAAGAAAGAAATTGTAAAGAAGAAACAAATAAACAAACAAACAAAGCCATGTGATAATATAGAATTGAGAATTCAGAATAGTTAATTTCTAAGAAGCTATCTTTAGTTCCATAACCTCTAAACTTTTAAAATTGATTTTCTACTCACTTTGAACTTTCCTTTTAACTTAGATACAATTTTTAATTTCTTATAAATTAATTGCTTGTGTATTTTTTCTTTCAATGCTTTAAAATTGTAATTAAAGAAGGCTGCCTATTCATTATCATTAATGGTATTGAAAAGAATTACAGTTAATAATGGACATGTGTACCCTCACATACACAAAGACAGACAGACAAGAGAATACACAAATATAAATAACTATCACAACAACAATAAGCCCAATTTAACAATCATGATCCCTATTGATGGAAAGATATCTTAGGTTATTATGGAGACACTTCCATTTTCTCCAACACTGTGCATGTTCAACCAATACTTGTATCAAGCCTAAACACAGCTGGAATAACAAATAGAGTGTTCCTGCAAACATCTCCATCTTCCCTGAGTCTTTGTTTCCATTTTGTCCTGAAAATTATGAGCTTCTTGGTCATAGCTAGGCATCTGAGTTTTCAGATTCCTAAGGTTTCTTCCTTATATCAGTATTGTCTTACATGATTACAGGAATGTGAGGGACACAAGATATTTAGTGCCTAAATGTATGTGTTAGTAAAGCTCCTGGTAACATTGTTGGGCTTCTCTTTCCCAAGTAATGCATTGTAGACTGCTCTTTCAGATACTTCTACCTTATTGGGCTTCCTTTTATCTCCAGTAACTTTATACTCAGGTGCTCATGGGATTTGTAACTTAAAACAGGAAAGTTGGAATAAGCAGGTTCAGGTATAGGAAAATGTAAATTTACATAACAGAAAAAAGACAAGAGGAAAAGATCAAATGCTCCCAAATTACAAAAGGAAAGGAAAGAAGGAAGAAAAGAAAAGGAATGAACAGAATAGAAAGAAAAGGATTTCCTGAAATCGAATGCTCTGTAAACAAAACCATAATCCATAGCCATGGTCATCAGTTGCATACCAAGCACTGAGGTCATTAGGCAGCAGTGGAGAGTTCCAGAACTGTGGCCACATTCAAGGTTTGAAAACAAACTAACAAACAAAATAAGACATATGAATTGTATAGGAATTTGTAGGTTAAAAAGGAGGATGATAGAGGTAGACAAGACAAAAGTGGGTAGAGATAAGAGGAAATAGAGTGTACAATGTACATACGTCAAAATGTTAGAAAATAAAGAACAATAGCAGTAAAAGTACTACACACACATACAACACACATGCACAACACACAACACACACACACACACACACACACACACACACACAGTCCTAACAACCAGTTGAGTATAAGCCAATGAACTATCAACCAAGCCAAGTGAAATCCCAGCCACAGAAAGAAATCATGATCATCAAGAAGAGAAAGCAATGCTAGATATCTGGGTACAGGGGCCCAAGAGTCTCCTTGCGCCATTTGGATGACTCCACCAGTGAAACAGGTGACTGTGTAAAAATTCTATTTTGGTTAATAGGCAAACATTAAATTATGACATGGCCTGAGACATCTCTTCACATTTTGCTTAACAAATGATATTTTTGCTATTTAACATTCTATGTAACATATAGCTTATTTATTAGATTGCCTAATTTCATCAAATAAATAATATATATGGCCCCTTTACCTTCATTCTTTTAGTTTTATCTAGTCAGTAAATAGTTGTGGACTTAATTTTACTTAGTTGTATGGGAAATTTTGGTCTCATACACGGATACATACATATATATATATATATGATATAGACACAAACCTACATATGTAGATATGGATGATGTATAACCTCTGAACCAATGAAATACATTCTTACCTTGGGAGTAGCCATTTAGAACTAATTTCAGCAAGTTCAATATAAGTTACTCTTGCTTACTGGGACATGAACTTGTTTCTGCCCTTTGCATAACATCATAATGTTAGTCAGTTCAGGATATGCCTCCATTTGAACCACTAAATGCCATCCTGTTTTGTTTAGCCCAGGGATCGAACATAAATGGTTTATTCACTAACTCTCAGAAGAGTCACAGGATGACGCTCTTTGCAAGTAAAAGCATCTCTGAAATTTCTACATCATTAAACTCAGGATGCTATCCTGTAAAATTTAAGGTCCAGTAGAATTCATCTGTTTGTAGAGATGGAACTGTGTGTGTGCAGATAATGGTGGTAGATATGGGGTTGAGCTGACCATTCGTAAGCCCCTGTATAAGTTAGCCCAAGTTTTTTCAAGCTACATGTAATGCTGCTTTTGGAAATAGAGTGATATTTAAGAGGACAGATTTTAAAATGTTCCATTTCTTTTAAATTATTAATTACTTGCCTCAAGGCATGTGACAAAAATCTCATCTTAAAAAAAAAAGTCATTGCTAAGAAATTTCCACATGAAAATTTCTCTCATTAGTGCTTGTTTATTACATGTATATCTGTCTATTGTATAAATGGTAAAATATACTGTTGAGTTGATTATTGTGTTGTCTAGGCAAAGCATCAAATTAAAGACAGTAAGAAGTATTTATTGCATTTATTTGTGTGGCTTTTCATGTTATTTTCGCATGCTGGAGGTTGAACTCAGATTTTTGCTCATGTCAGGCAAGTGCTATATCACCTAACTCATCTCTTCCCTGCTTTTTTAATTTTTTAATAAATATTTATGCATTTTAAAAGGAGTGTGAAGAGGAATTGGACTCTGGGACATACACCCTTGGCTGAGTTGAGAAAGTACTGACAGTCCTAATGCTCACTTAGCAATGTGGTCCTTTCATATGGGGAAGACATAGCTCACACTGCTTCTGGCATCAAGATGAAGGAAGGAGATAGTGCAGCACTAGGGGAGGCACACAAAATGCAACAGAGGGATCAGGAAGCTGGTATAAATGATGCAATGCAGGTAAGATTCTTTCATGATTTGTGAGTTAAAACTACTGGCTGCCTATTTTACTAACTGGATCCACACAAAAGGATTCGTTCACTCTTGAACCATTGTAAAACCTGTTTAAAATGGTGTTAGCATTTGATTTCAGCCACATACATTAATTTCAGGTGCTGCCAACACCAAGTAGAAGTTTAGAAAACAAGAAAAGCAGAGTCAGCATGACTAATGACTAAGGAACTGGTTTTAGAGACAGAAATGAGACCAGGAATCTACGTTAGGGAAAAGGGAAGGGAAGGTTTATGTGTACTTTTTTTCTTTGCTTCTTATGATATTCAATGAGCAATCAATTTATTATCAAGAAGAAAATGTTAAGCAAACTCAAAAAATCAGATTATTATTAGACTTACATGAGAAGTAAAACCATAGAGTAAACCCATCCATTTTTCCTCCACTGGCTTCACCAGGTTCCTATAGTCAAGAAGAAAAAACCCCTTGTTGTTTTTAGAATGAGAAGGGAAAGAATATTCTGCATTTCCTAACAAGGTTGGCCATTGAGAGAAGCTAGTTAACCAAGACTAACCTGCTAGGTGTTTGTCAGAGTTTAACTGATTTGTGGGCATTGAAAACACTCAACTGCAGCCAAACCTTACTATACATATATAAAAAGCTAAACGTTAAATTATAGCTCACTTTAGTGATCCATGCGAGAGTAGAAAAATGCCCAAGTCTATCACTCTGACAGTCTTGACTCGTCTAAGTGAGAGGAAAATACATATGGGATTCTATGGTGCAGAAGCTTGGGTTCAGTGAAAAACACCACTAACCAGTCTATAATTCTGGCCCCCATGAGCTGCTACTCACAAATATCACCTCTAGATTAATAGAAGAATGGTTATAGCAATATCTTTTACCCAATCTTTTAGGGTCCAAAAACCACATTGAACACTGTATGCCAAAACACAGTTTGAAACAGGGTGTGGCTCACGTCTGTAATCCCACCACTTGGGAATCCCCTATAGAATAGCTGAGTTCAAAATCAGCCTTACACAGGCCTACTTAAGCTAAAGAGTAAAATATCATTTGCACCTTGATGTGAGATAGGGAAGCAGGAGGGGGGGGGGATTGTAGTGGTGGGAAAGCAATTTGAAGAGGCACAGACTCTGTATCATTCTTATTAACATCTCTTCCAAAAGAAATGCCCATATATAAATCCAGCCGAATGTAAAATGCACTAGATATGCACAAGGAAAACTTGAAGACTGATAAAATAAATCAAAAGATATATTTGGAGATAGTCCTGATTCATAGACAAGAGGAACCATTAATATTTAGATGTCAGTTCTTCCGAACCTGACCTATACATTCATTGAAAAAAAACCCAGAAAGTTATTTTGAAGATTTTGAAAAACTAATTCTTTATATAGAGACAAAAGACTGAGAATAACCAAAACAGTATTTGAGGAAATAACATATTTTGAGGGTCATCATTCTGTGAAATCAAGAATATAAAATGACAGTAAATAATATTGCCTATCATCAGAAGAATAGGTAGATGGTTATTGGCATAGAAGAGAGTGCCATGAAAGACCTGCAGCATCATACTCAAGTGACCTCTGACTCATGAGCAAGAGGAGTGCTAGCCAGAAAAGTGAGAGGCTTCTGTCGTTTTTGCTTGTTTGTTAGTATATTTTGTTAATTTGAGACAGTCACCCATGTTATTGCAGGCTGATCTTGAACTCATAACACCCTTCCTGCCCACATATCTTCCCTCTTCCCTCATGCTGGGCAAACAGGCCTATGCCCTTTTGTCTGGCAAAAGGTATTCTTTGAAACAGATAATACTTGAGCAAGCACTTTTCCACATTTAAAAAAATAATTTACGTATTTTACCAAACTTAAGGACATCATGTAAAATGATTGTTACAAAACTTGTGACATGATTTATGCAAAAAATCTAGATGACCTTCAGATAATGGTGCAATAGCAAAACTACGATGAATAACAGAACTGATAAATTACATTTCTTTAGCTGAAGAATAAAACCATCAATAGAATGAAAAGACAGGTCATGGACTGAAAACAAGTATTTATACATGAAACATTGAAAGGACATTATAGTAAGTATGCAAAGATTACTGAAATTTCAACAGAATGAACATAAATAATGTGCCTAAAATCCAAAGATTTACTCTGTATCATATTACACTAGACAATGCTAATCAAAATAGCTACAGGACAGCATTATGTGACTACCAGAATGTACAAAATCCACAACAATGAGAACAACAAACACTGATAAGGTTGTAGAATAATAGAATGTTCATTCATTGATGGTGATAATGTAAAACATTAA
Organism: Rhynchomys soricoides; assembly: GCA_019843965.1. Lineage (NCBI taxonomy): Eukaryota > Metazoa > Chordata > Mammalia > Rodentia > Muridae > Rhynchomys > Rhynchomys soricoides. The sequence goes on along the minus strand of JADRCH010000126.1, from coordinate 5,791,359 downwards.
AGCCACCTTAGAAGATAATTTAATCATGTCTTATAGCACTAAACATATGGCTAACATAACATTTTTGTTTTCCTTCATTATCCCAAATAAGGTAAAGCTTATGCATAGGAAAACATATACAACAATATTAATTCCATATTTAACTATAGTTCTTGAAACTTGGGAACAATTAATACTCTGTCACTAGATAAATAGGCAGGGGAATGTTATGTCCAGGCAGGGGAAATTTTTACATGCTAAACAGGAACAAATCATCACACTTTAGGATAAAGAAAACTTGTGACTCAGTGAAATAAGCAACTATGGTAAGATTACATACTACAGTATGAATCCAACTAGTGACATTCTGAAGAGAATAAAACTATACAGAGAGCAACAGATCACTGATTCTTTGGTGTTTCAGAGAGAAAGGAATGGATAACAAAACATAGAAGCTTTTTAAAACGGTGAAAACGCTATCAGATTTGTTATGATAATGGTGCATACCATTATATGTTTGTGCAAAGCTTGAGAATATACAACACCAAGACTGAATCCACATGTAAATTAGGAACAGAGGATAGTGCTATGGTAACATAGGGCAACCAGCTGTGTGAAATGTACCATGCTGGTACAGGTTGGTAAAACTAGGACAGGATACTGCTATATAAAAGCAGAAGGGATGTGGAGAAACTTTTTATACTTTTTTTTCAATTTTGTCGTATATACAAATCTTCACTAAGATCATGTTGTTTAAAAATAAAATATAGAAAGAAGCTCAGAACCAATTTTTCAGGAAAACTTATTATGAATGTGGACTGTAAAATAAGTAGAGAAAAAATGTAAACTTTAAAGAACTTGTATATATTGGAAATTAAAAATAAATATCACTCTTTTCTTCATCAACTATTCCTAAATTTCTTGAGTTGACCTATTTTTCACTTTAAATCCTATTTCGCTTTAAATCCTCCAAGGTACTGACATTATTTCATTCTCTGTATGTGACTTCCAAGTAACCCAGACAATCTTATTAACCACCATCTGGAGCTTTTCACTGCCTGGGCATAACCTCCATATTGCAACTCAGGGGACCTTGTATGAATGAGCCATATCTGAGTTCATCATGATCTTTGACACTCTTCTATTAGGCTGCTGCCTCCACTGTCTTTGTATTACTAAGGCTCTGTTGACAGATTAAATTTCTCAACTACTTAGGACACTTCAGCATGAGCCCTGTGCTGACCAGTATCCACATATCAAATCCTGATCATTTCTCATGCTGACACATGCTAGTTAGGCTTTCAAATAAAACCCTTAAAATCACTCTTGAGAATTAGCACAGAGGTCAAGTGATAAGTCAAGGGTTCCATCAGGAAGAGTGGTGGAGAGGAGAACTCAAAGTCCATCACATCATAAAAGCAATCAGTGAGACTAGCAAAACCATGAGCATAAACTGGTCCCAATTTCTGAAAACTAACTGAATATAACCAAAACATTTCCATAATCAGAGACAGACTCAACACAAAGAAGGTGACTTTCAGCAAGAGAAATTTGAGGCATTTTCAAGCTACCATGATCCCATCTCTTAAACTTCTATGTCAAGAAAGCCAATTATTAGGAAAAAAATAAAAAATACTCTGAGATGATGAGAGTTTCTTGATAGTCGACCTCATTTACAATAACTGTTAAAGGAAATCATTCAGGATGGACTTAAAAAAAACCCAAAAGCAATATTAAGCCACACAAATAAATAAAAAGCAGTAGTAAAATAATAAAAGTCAGCAATTATAGTGGATAAACAATATAAGTGATACTTTGTAACCAAGCATAAGGAAAATATAAAATAATATAGTATGTATTCTGTAAGCTCATATTTTTCCCTCTAGCCCCAATCTCCCAGAATAATGCCTCTGAGACCTAACTAGCTTTATAAATGTCTCGGCCAACTGCTTTGGACCATTCCCTCACTGACTCATAACTTAATCATTCCAATATCCACTTCTAAGTCCTTCCTTGTGATTGTTTACCTGATTCTTAGGAACGTGTGGCCATCTTCCTCTGTGTCTGGGTCGAATCTTGTTCCTATGCATGTCTCTCTCCCAGAATTCTCATTCTCTCTCTCTCTCTCTCTCTCTCTCTCTCTCTCTCTCTCTC
>JADRCH010000126.1:5768121-5789216 GCA_019843965.1 Rhynchomys soricoides | reverse complement strand
TCTCTCTCTCTCTCTCTCTCTCTCTCTCTCTCTCTCTCTCTCCCTCTCCCTCTCCCAGATGTCCCACCTTCTAATCCTGAGTTAGCTAATTGGCCAATCAGCTTTTTACTGACAGATGAATGCTATTACACAGTGCACATGAGATTACCTCTACATTACTCTTTTTTTGTCCAGTAAAAGACTCTTTGTCTTTCATTAACAAACTACATACAATAGTAACAACTTGAAAACTTATCAGGTAAGAGTTACATTCATAATGTCCAGTTCATAACTATTTGGAAGTATCTGGCAACTTTGGAGAAGGTATAATATGATTTATCCTATCTTGGTGAATCAAGAGTTCCAAATTCCCAAATCACTCCAAATTTATAGAAATGACAGAGACAGTTGGCTGTCTGGACAGTTACTCCAAAATTTCTGAGTCATAAGAGCCTCAACTTTAGCCTTCTGGCCCAGTAAATTGGCCAGTCTTTTCTGTGAAGCAGGAATTACCTATATGAGAAACTCATGCTTGAATTGCTAGGGTGAAATTTCTGGTAAGTTAATCAGGATGGAGATGATGAAGGGTCCAAGGTCTCTTGTACAATGTCAGGCTGAGGGAAAAGTTATAATGGACATGTGTGGATACTACCAAAAAATAAATTGATAATAAGAACAATTAGATCACCAAAATCTATTATATATTTGTATAAGAGTGAAAATAAATTGGTATTAAACTAAAGTATTATAAATTGTAATCACTAGTTGTAATGGCTATTCCTGGTTGTCAACTTGACTATATCTGGAATGAACTACAACCCAGAATTGGAGGGCATACCTGTGATCCAGATCTTGAAGCTGGAAGACACAAGTTTCTGACCTGGATCTTGGCATGGGGATTTCAGGCACAGTGGTAATAAAAAGTTTAGGCCTAGGCAAGGTAGTACATGCCTTTAATCCAGAATACTGAGGCAAGGAGATCTCTGAGTTTTAGGTCAGCCTAGGACAAAGCAAGTCTCAGATCCAGGTGTGGTGGGATACACCTTTAATCTGGGCAACACCTTCTGCTGCATGCCTATATACAGGAACATTGGAAGAAGGAAGATTCACTCTTTTTTGACTGCTTGTACTTACTTCCAGCATATCTGTTGGGACATACATCTACAGAAGACCACCCCAAACAACTAGCTTCATGGGACTGAGTAGCTACTAGACTCTTAGACTTCCCATCCACAGCTGCCCATTGTTGGGTTAGCTGGACTATAGACTGGAAGTCATAACAATAAATTCCCTTAATATAGAGAGACATTCCATTAAGCTCTGTGACTCTAGAGAACCGTGACTAATAAACTAGTGCAACTATTAAGAAATGAGAAATAGGCAAAAATCAAACAAACAACAAACAAACAAAAAAACAATATGCCTTCTATAGAAAATACTTAACATGAAGAGGCTGACATGTAATGAAGAAATTGAACAACAAATAATTACATTTACAAAACAATAATGGAAGAAGTACTTCTGATAAGTAATTATATTAATTATAGATTGAATATATTCTGCAGTCAAAATGCAGATTGAATAATACTTTTATCCAATTATTTATGGCATCTGTAAGAGCTTACTTTAGATACAAGGATATAAAATGTTTAAACATGAGAGAATGAATATAAATATTTCAGGAAAATAAAAACTAAGATAAGATAGATTGGTTTTGTCAATATCAAAACAATAGACTTAAAGAATAATTTTAAAACAGACAAAGCAAGGACTGTGGGAGCAAAATATTAATCAACTAAGACGATAAACATGCATCCACTAAAAGAAATGGCAAAATATATAAATTAAATGAAACCATAATTGAAGGGATACAGGTGACTGAATAGGTACAGATTTTAATAGCTTGGTTTCAACAGTGAGAAGATCATCTAAGTATAAGATTAACACAGAAGGAGACTTAAAAATCTAACAAGATCTAACAAACATACACAGGTCACTTCAGTAAATAACAGGATACATCTTTTAAAGTTCAAATGGAACATTTCTTGGAATACATCATATATTATCCATTAAACAAACGTAATAACTCAGAAATAAGAGAATTTACCTTAGATATCATCTTTGGCCTCAGTGGACAAAAGTTACAAATTTCAGCAATAAAGTGAAGTCTGTAAAATTAACAAATGTATAATACTTAACCCAGTAATTTTAAAAAAATCAGTACATTAAAGAAAAACACCACACAACATTCACAGAAATTTGAGATGAATGAAAATAAAAACAACATGCTAAGAACATATACATAAAATCATTCCTTAAAAGGAAACATAGCTAGGTGCTAACATAGAAAAATGTTGACATAACAATTATCCAACTTCCACCCAGGGATTAGAAAACAAAGAGATGGAAGGAAATAATGAAGAGGAGAGGAGAAAATTGGCCTTGAGTTGACAGAGTCCTGTGTTTGGCAAGTTAATCAGATGTCAGCACAAGGGTCAGGATCTGTGGGGCTCAGCATCTGACGAGGGATGGGAGGTCAAATACATGTTTGATAAAATAGCCAACAGACAGAGCCCTCACTGGAGAGTCTTGACACAGAAACCCAACAAGCTAATTTCAGAACCTTAGTGAAACTTAAATGTGAACTGTAAGTAGATATGGAAGATAGGAGGTAAAAGAATTAATGGAATTAAGGTAAAAATTAGAAAGAAATTGATGCTTACGAACATTTAACTACAGTCCTTACATTTTGATCTCAGTGCTACTTTACCCTCAAAGATTTTAGGTAATTTGGGTATGTATATATTATGTATGTATATGTGTTTATATATATGCACATGTATGTATTACATAAGTATGCATATTTATGTATGTATATATGTATGCATATATTATGTATATAAAACATTTGCTGATAATAAATCACAAAACAATCTACTTAAAAAACTCTCTAGTACACATATAATTTTATGATTTAATAAATTTGAAAGCAATTTCCATACTAACAAGATGGATGTATTTGTTTTTAGATAAAAAATTCAGTCTTAACTGAATATTTGAGACTGTAGGTCATAGGACAACAACTATGCTTTCCAGAGTAGATCAATATTATGATTCTTAAATTATCAATACTGAAAACACAAGTTCACATAAATATGTAGGCTTAAATGGAAGAAGTATGCTCAGGGTCATTTCAGAAATCACTCGAAATTCTGTTCTAATCCCAATAACAATTTCATTTACAATATTTTTATAGAAACTAAAGTTACCAACCCAAGCAAGCAGATCCCAGGTATTCAATGCCCAGCCAGTCTAGCCAATCAATGAGCTCTGTGAGAAGTCATTTCTCAATAAATTAAATGAAGAATGACAAAAGAAGACAACTGGCTTCAACAAGCATGTACACACATGTGTATCTAAATGTACATACATACATACATACATACCCTAAATGTATCTTAACTTGAGAACATCATTGATCCATCTAAAAAATAGCCTAACTTGGCCTTGTCTTTCTGAATTGTCCTTATGCTGAAAGTTTATTTTTTGTTTTGTTTTGTTTGGAGAAGATCATCTAATACAAATTCTACATGATAATAAAGGGCTAAATGTCTCATGTAATTTGCTGAGTAGAATAGTGAAAGTCAAAAAAAAGTAACAAAGTGGTCATTTAGGTACGGTTTTGCATCACTGTAAAGTTGAAAGATTGCAACTAAAGCATAGTTAGTCAACAACTTTCTGTAATCATGATACAAAAAACTAGAACAAGTGTACAATGTCTTTCCAGGTGAATTATTTGTATTTGTGCAATTACCCTGTTTTAACCTGACTCCTTTGAATGCAGCCAGACATACTCATGCAGAGAGTATAGCTAATGCCTGTTATAAAAGTGCTGTATCCAATGCAAATATCTAATAAAAATGTTATTTTTCTAGAATAGCCCCCCATGTCATTTACCAGAGGCTTGGGTTACTATCTAGGTAAGTGTTTGTGCAGAGTCAGTTTGAGCTTTTGATATAATGCCCATTTCCAGAAATATCTGTCTTCAAGAATACCTCTTGCTTAGATCAACACTTGTTTTTGTGCCTACTATGTTGGGCAGAGTAGCCCAAATTTGATGAGACAAAACATATGCTCACAAAAGAGAATATTGGTTAATGGGTTACTGCTTGTTCTTTTCTGAGAACTGGAACATGAGTAGCAGATGATCTTATCAGAGAGGCACAACATGCTTATATAAATGACACCTCATTATAATTCTTAGATATCAAAGCTTGTTGAATTTCCCTGGTAGGCAACATTTGCCTTTGTTAGCTTACAGATTCAGCACACTCACTAAGAAAAGACAATTGTAAACTTGTATATTTTTTTTTTCTGGACACTGCTATTCATTTCCTGCCTTGACTAGTTTTCAATCATTCTGCTTCTCCTGTAACTAAATCATAGTTTAAAGTATTAAAGCTTCCAAGTCTTAGGCATTACAAGCCTGACAGTGGTGTTTGCAATATCTGACAGAAAGAGAAATTCCTTATCTGATCATTTATAATCTTCTGCAAAGCTCAAAGACAGTATCATACTCAGTGATAAAATATTAACATTTTCTTCCCCTGTGTTTAGAAGTAAGACAGATGTCCATTCTAGCCCCTGGCTTTTGAGTACATCCAGATGGGTCACCCAACTTTATTCCATCTGCATCTTCACCTCTGTAAGTCATTCAGAGGACAGTCACAGTAGGTAGACACTAAGATGACCAAAACTTTCAGAAAGATCTGAGAGTCTGAAATGAATTATGATTTTTTTTCCAATGTCCTTCTCACATTTAGAATGATTGACTAGCTCATGCCTTTGGGAACACTGGGAAGCAATTACTTCCTAACCATGGGGATTTAGCTCCACAGTATTCTCTTGTCTGGAAAGTGAACATTCACAAGGCTAGAATGAGCATGAGCCTCAGGGACTACAAAAGAGGCTTATGTCTTATGTACCTAGTCCAGGAAAATAGGAATTTGGCAAGCACAGACTAAAAAAGATGACAGTTTTGGAAATGGTGTATAGGAGTGCTGAGAGCCAATGGGGAATACACAGGAGCATATTGCCTGTGTATTCTATCTGGAGCCATTGCTGCCGGCACCACCAGACAAAGACTATTTATTGAAAAGCATTGTTTCAGCTTCCCTGCAACTGTTAGAGAGCACAACAAGACTTTGGATTCTATGAAACACAATGGCTTGGGGAGAATCAGCTGCAGCCCATAATATATACTCTTTTCAGAATATGGGAAGACAAAACACGAAAGGCTCTCACAGAATATAACCTCTGGTAAAATGTGTCTGACTTCTGCGTTAAGTAATTGAACGGAGACACACATCTTCCACTTGCTGCTACTTGGAAGGTTACTGGGTGTCTAGAGCAAAAAGGTAGAGGGAGGGATGTGAACGGGAAAACTTTGTCATTAGGGAAACATTGTACACAGTGTGACAGTGGGCAATATCTTACAAACCATACTGTCATGTGTTTCATTAACATTTGTTTTAGACGCCATAGTGCTTAATGACTGTGGGCAGATGACTGTGACTGTAGTTTCTCCTAACACGCCTTGCCCAGTGGAAGGCAGAGTATGTGAGAATCTCTTCCATTGAAAGAAGACATGCAGGGAAATCCAATTAAGTAGTCAAAGCATGAGCTCGGCAAGAGGGGGGCATTTGAGAATTTTGTTTATAAGAACCTGAATTCTAATATTTAGATGAAACCAGCTTATTGATCTCATAATGCATACTCTCACCAAGAGGCTAGGAAAACTGATGGCTCAAGGCAGGCTCCTGTGAATATATGCAAAGAAATTAATAAAAGTCATATCCCTATCCATTATGAACACTGGTATGGCTGTTTCAGGCTACAGTGTGTGCCTGATGACATATACTATGCTGTGTGAACTCAGGGAGCAGAAACTTTACTTTGCTATCTCTGTACCTACAAGTTCTCTTAGACAAAAGAACACTCAACAATAAATAATGTGGAATGCACATGTTGACATTAAGAAGCACATTTCAAACATGAACTTCTCTTCAACCTTCTAGGAAAGTTATTTATTTGAATTAACCATCACACAAGGGGTAAGTTTCTCTCTTGTATTCTCTGTCTATTAGGTATGCCAACGCAAGGCAGAATCTCTCCAGATAATTTATTCAGGAATAAACATCGCGATCTCAATATGCTTTCAATAGTAAACTGTATGTATCAGAAAGGCAAACAGAAAAAAGGGCTCTTTAATGTTACAGTTGCTGTGATTTTCAAGTATCGTTTGTGATCCTTTTTGTTATCACAGGAACAGGAATGAGATTCCTCCCTTTATGATGGCCATGCTCATTTGTTTAACTCAGTGAGTTAGAGTTAATTATAAGACTCCATTTTCATGCTGACAAATGCTACAGAAAAATAAATATTATCACTGTAGGTGATTGCTGAATTTTGTGACAAAGTTCCTAACCTTTTGTGTGAATGGAGCAAGGGTTACCGATAGAGAATTTGGGTATCATGGATGAGACTCCTTATGTCCCTTGGGGACAGATGGTCTAGAAAGGGATGTGAAAATGCCAGGTCAATCTCTGGGTAGCTAGGCCAATGGTCCTTTCAGCTTTAAAGTCTTGGTTTTGCTGCTATTCTTTGTCATATAGCATGAGTAGACTGGAAGTCACAGTGGAAGACATATTCACACCTTAAATCATGCTGCAGTTTTTAAAGATGAACTTTACTACACATAGTGTATTAGAAGCCTGAGACATGAGGCAGAATTCTGTCTTATCCAACTGGCAGATTCCATCTGCTTCAGGCAGCAAAATGTCTCCCTTTGTAGCTCTCTTTGGTCTCCTCAAAATTTAGGTATCGTGGTGTGTGCTTTCTGGGGCAGCTCATCAAATCAGAAGGGATAGGACATAACTGACTGAGCATGCTTACTTTCTGTCTGCTCTCTGCACTTGTGGCACTAGTGCTTAAATTTGTTTCCCAGTAATGACAACACTGGAAAAGAGACAATGATTCCTCAGACTCAAGAAAAGTGAGTTATAAATTTCTGTCCCAGACTTAGTGATTTCTTACTCTCCTGACCAGTATACAGTAATGACCCAACTGAGAAACTCTGAGGAAAGAGGAAGCAGGCAGTGGTAAAATTTCTAAACTATAGATGAATTCATCATAGAGTATCCCTCCAGATCAGGGTTCTTTAATCAGTATCTTGGACAGTCACCTAAGTCTTGTTAAAATGCACACCTGAGTTCTATAGTTCCCTGGTGGGACCATGAATCTACCTATCCAACCCTTCACAGGCCCTGCTAAAGCTGCTCACTCACAGAGCCCTGGATTAGCAAGTAAGACACTCCCTTATTTAGTTACATGTGAATGAAATCATTTGCATCTTGGTACATTGAGCTTGTTCATTTATACAGATATTTATTTATTTTGAATTGGTATGAAGAAACAAAGTATAAATTACATATTGTATATAGACACTCTACATGCAAATATTCTATCTTTATAAAATATCATTCTTTTATTATTAGTCCATGTAAATTTTCTAAGACAAAAATCCTTCTCTATGGCCCGGGCTGGTTTTCACATTATGTTTCTTCTACCACAGTTTTCTGAGTGTACTGACTTTAGATGTGTGCCACTGGGCTAAACATCTGGATATATTCATTTTTTTACATTTACAGAAATTTGCACTAACAGAATTTTACTTCATCAATAAAATAACTCTAGAAAGAGGGGAGAAATAGGTATGGGCACACTTGGACTTGCCCTGATCACAGAGGCAATGACACTTTACATAGGGTTACTATGTAATGAAAGCTTCTTGGGAACTTAGTCCCAATGTCATTGTTACTGTCACTTGATTATTGCTATACCAGAATGACTAGATAAGACAGACAGGGGATTCCAAACCAGCTTAGAAGCAGATGAAAATAAAACAAAGCAACAGTTCCTTGGGAAAGCAAACAAAAGTTGCTGGTTTGAGTGACTGAGCTATGTCATTCCATTCTCTTTCTCTCTCTCACTCTCTCTCTCTCTCTCTCTCTCTCACTCACTGCACACACACACACACACACACACAGAGAGAGAGAGAGAGAGAGAGAGAGAGAGAGAGAGAGAGAAATACAACCTTAAACTTCAGAAATTAGCTCGACAGTAACTCTATTGTCCTCAAGCTCAAAAGAAAGTCAGATATAGCAAATTAGAAGTTATTTTCCCCATAGTATTATTTCTTGCTTTAAAGCTTGCGTAGGCTTCCAATAGTCATTGATAAAATAGTCTAGGTAAAAAAGGACTAGGTCCGAAGCAGGATGGGCTTGTACTGGCATAGGGATTGAGCTTCTCTTTTTGTATATAGAAATCAGTCACACCTAAATGCATCTGTCCAATGTACAACCTCTTAAAAACCATGTGAGTTGGGTCAGTACTTTACTTGCAGAGATATTAGTTATGACTAAGAGAGATTTGGAAATCTCTAAGGAGGGCCTGAGGAGTACTGAGTTTGAAAGTTAGAGCCAGAATCAAGCTTTTAAAGAACAGCTTAGATATCTTCAAATAGAAGCCATATCAGCTCACCATATCTTCCAAGAGCTTCAGTAAGCTCATAGACTTTTATCTTTCTCATGAGGAACTAGGCACAAGTGTGAGTTCTCTGAGCTACTTCTTAGATAGGTAGTATTTGAGAGGGAACTGGTGCTCAAGGAGTATTCTGAATCTACCTTAGTTGTTCAAGTGAGTGGAGAAACAAAAATTAGTACCCCAACAACTGCTAGAAGATACTGTGTGGCCAAAATAATTCTATTAAAGCGGTTAGTGCAGTTATGAAACTGAAAATGCAAGCACTAATCACTTTTTATAGTAACTATATCTATTCTGAGCTCTGTTTGGCATATCATCAGACTCTTCTGTATAAGGCTGGGCTTTTTTTTAACCTTTAGAAGGTGGCCTAGGTATGAAGTGGATATAAGCAGACTTTTTAAATGTTATTGAGAGAAAAAATCTTTTGTGTTCAGACTCTATCTTAGAGAACCTGACCTAAACTTGAACTCAAGATAACTAACAGGCCAGTACCTAGCACCAATTTCCAGGTTACCCCCTAAAACCTGCATCTCTAGGTAACCTCCCCCACCAAATCTGTGTTTAGCACCAATTTCCAGGTTATTCCCCAACAAATCTTCACATCCAGGTTACAAACCCACCCCTGGCACTTCACTTTCTAATAACCACCAATCAGAAGATAAGCAGAAGTTAAGTTTACGGTTCGACTCCTACCACTAGTCAATTATGTTAAAGGCCACAGTAGACCTCCCAATTAGATGCTTGCCTGGCTAGAAAAACTCATCCCTCACTTGCCATTTCCTACAGAGCCTTGTCCTAATGAGAATTCTGGGCTTCTCCTCTAGAACAGTCCTGTGGGTCTGCAGTGAGTTAAGCCCAAGCTTGAACTTTTGAATAAAGACTATAGTGTGATTGCATCAGATTGGCTCCTGATTGGTATTTTGGGGCTTCTGAACATTACCTGGTACTACATTGCAGGACATAGATCTAGGGAACATTTACTAGAAGTGATTATTGAATAAGTGCTATATCTGAGCCTGGACTGACATTCTGAAAGTTAAAACACACTAAAAAGCAGGAAAAAGATGCTAAATGAAATCAACAGAGGGAAGAGACCAGTTAAGAAGGTTAACGGCTTGGAAATAAGGCACAAAGAATACTAGAGGGGTAGGAAGTAGAAAGACAGATTTTTGCCCTGCTCTTTCTCTAGTTCAAATGGAACAATTGGCCCCAAACACTGAGATGGCTTTAGGATGTCATGAACATAGAATGACCATGATGGACTTCTTATAGACTGGGAATTGTGATTAAAGCCCTGGCTTTATTTATTTATTATGAAGCCAGAACTACAAAACATATGGGGACTTTACTGTAGGCTGCTGAGGAGAGAAAATAATTGAAAAACTATAGCAACATGTAAAGAACAACAACAACAACAAAATCATGGCTTCAGGGGAATTTAGGAAATGGAAAGAAAGAACAGTATCATTTCTGATCATGACATGTTGTTCAAAAACTTAAGCAGTGAGGATGAAAAACATCCCTAATTTCTGGATATGGGAGTCTTATATTATATGGAAGACTATTATTAACAGGTGGATCAAGAAGACTTTAACCCCTCCCCCAAATCCCCTCACTCAGTTGCTGCACCCGAATTTAGGATCAAGGACAGGAAAAGCACAGTCAACTTGGGTCTGGTTTTGATGGTTACTGATACTGAGTATTCTAATAACATGGCTAGAAGTTCTAGGTAAAAGCAACCAGTTTATCACACTGTTTCTAAGGAGACTTCACAGTCAAGGGTCAACTTTGCATAATAGAAATGAGGCATTCCTTATAGGAGTCAAAATGAAGCCAGAACAAATATTTCTCATGCAGGAATGGAAGTAGGTTTCAAAATGTGTCTATCCAAGCTTTTCCTCCACAATTCTTTAATAGGACTGATAATGGAACAGAGCTACACTCTTCTGCCCTTACTTTGTTTTGAAGGTCTCACCATGCTCCTCAGTCAAGCCTTGAACTTGTATTCTTCTGTCTCAGTCTTGAGACCAGCTGCTATTACCAGCCTGCACTACCAGACTTGGCTCTACTGTTCTGGTTTATACTTCCAATCATCAACACTGGGAACATGGTCTTGAATCTGAGTAGAGAGAACACCTTAGTAGGCATGCTTATCTCAACTTCTATTATTCGTATTTCCTCTAATCCATCTGGTCTACCATCAAACTGTAGATTTTTCATGTTGGAAGGCAGGATGTGGAGTGGGACGAAATCCTTTCTTTATTTTCAATTTAAGAAGGCCAAATAGTTTACCTTTAGTTGTCAGTTCTTTGAGAGAATAATCTCATTGAAAATTAGCCAAGTGCAAATTGTTAAAAGAAATCAGACATTCACCCCAATATGCCCTGACAAGAGAAGGGGTTTACAAAGCTCTGAAAACAGTGGAAAGCCTTATATTCAGAAGATTATATCTGGACATGAGTAAGTGTGAAGCTTCAGATGGAGATAAAGACTGGTGGGATCCTGTAAGTCTTTTATTTTAGTTTAGTCTTTCAGAATGAAGATGTCTGTGCATCTATGAAACTAAAACAAAATTGAAGCCACATGTGTCAGTCTGGTTTCACTATTACACAGGGCTCAAGGCTATCTAGTTATACAGACACAAAATAAGTCATTGTTGCTTGGAATTCTGTAAATTAATTTATTGCAAAAAAATAGCTTGCTCATCTGAATAAATAGCTCTTCCAACTATATTAAATAAATTCTTCCAATGGGCATCTTACTTCCCAACAAAGAAGTTGCTTATAAATACTGGCCTTAGGAGCCAAATATGGTGTCTCACATCTATAATGCTAGCACTTTCAAGAAAGACATGGGAATTGATGTGAGTGTGAGGCCAATGAGGATTATGCAATGATTCCAGGCCTGCCTGGACTACACAGGGAGTTTTAGGCTGCCCTTGGCTGCATAGTGAGATCTTAATTTTACACAAATTGTTTTTAAAATTATTCAATCAACAGGTCATAGATGCCCAGCACTCTTAGTGTCCTGGGAAATATCCCACCCAATATATGTTAAACTACTTGACCTCAGGTTTTAACATTCTTAGGACATCTTCCCTGACCTCTTTAGTAGGCACTGTAAAGCTATGATTGTTAATCTTGATTGTAAACTTGACTAGCTGAGAAACACCTAAATAATGACTAAATCACACCCTGTTGAGATGGTCTCCAGGTACAAGTAACTAAGGCCTGAATGTAGGTGTTACAATACCACAGACCAAGGCCCACATGGAATAAACAGCAGAGAGGAAAAATCCAGACAGTCTCTCCCTCTTTCTTTTTTTGTTTTCTTTCTTTCTTTCTTTCTTTCTTTCTTTCTTTCTCTCTTTTTGTTCTGTGGCCTCTATGATGTGAGCTGTGCCGATGTGCCCTCTTAATCAAAATGAAGGGAAACCTATGAAACAATGAATTAAATAAATCATTCATCCATTTGTGCCAGAAAATTTGTCACAGAAAGGAGAGCTAATGTTGAAGCACTGATGACTTAGGAGTTGTATCCACATTGATAGCAGCAGGCCAAATAAATGAGGCTTGGCTTCAAAAGATTTCCCAGTATTATTAGAAGAATGCAAAATGGACTCTCTACTGACTCATATACTGCCTGCTGATATTATTATCATTTATCTTTTACCTTCACACAGGTCCCCTTTCCCTCTCAGAACTGCGGAACCAATGACAAAGCAAAATATACACTTACTGTGGAAGGGCACTTTGCATTTTGTCCAAAAATAGAAATGGGGATAACGCTTGAGTCAACTTATCAAACCTTAAACGTCAGTCATGTTCTTTGCTGCCCTATTTCACAATAGCTAGGAAATGGAAATGATGCAAATGTCCTTCAGCCAATGAATTGATAATGAAAATATGGTGCATGTACACTGTGGAATACTATTTAGCTGTAAAAATAAATGAAATCATGAATTTTTCAGGTAAATGGATGGAACTAGAAAAATATCATATTGAGTGAGATAACATTGAAAGTTATCTCTCATTAGAGGCTCCTAGTTCCAAATTGTCCGATGTGAGTACATATCCTGGGGTAACTGCAGAAACCAGGAAAGTTAAAAAGGCACGATTGCCAGCATAAGTGGGTGAGAGAGCAGGGTATAAGTAATCTGATAAGGGAAGTGGGGGAATGAGGTTATAAACAGAGAGGGGGAGAAAGATAAATACAGAAGGAAGGAAGAACAGAATAATAGCAAAGACATCTAAAATATCATAAAGAATCTCTGCAATACAGGTTAAGTTTTTTTATAAATACATATGTATACATATATATGCAGTATTCTCATCCGGGCTGACAATGCTGCCTCCAAGAGCTAAAGAGCCCCTAACAAGCCCTTAATACCAGGCATGCAAAGTTCTCTTTTGAGTTGTTGGTCAGGGTTGTGATTGTGAAATAGACTTCCAAAACATGCAGCTTATTGCTATTGATCTTGATTGCCACCTACAAGAGAAAGATAACTCTCTATTGCTGAAAACATCATGTACTTCATACACTGAGTCCAGAGGCCCATGAGATGGAACTAACCAGAATGTTTCCTCCTTTAGGGCTAGCTTTCATGGTACTTAAAGGCACCATGCAGGCCTCCAAAGGAGGAATGCAAACAATAGTTCTACTTATCTATGACAATTATGAACCATGTCAATGGCCAGAATGCCATAAGAAACCTTAAGGGAGCAATAACTGTGTTTATACCTTGGCAGTCACCTAATGGTCTTTAGTTGGATTTAAGAAACTCTTAAGAAGAGAGAAACCATACCTGTTACTGGAAACCTAGCAACTACCCAGGGTTTTTAAAATCATAGATCTTGAAGAAGAATCTAAAACCATTTACTTTACTAAATATAACAAACATAATTTCCAACTACACTCTGAATATTTGTCCTTTACTCAGAGATAGCAGGAGAAACTTCTCTTCTCAATAGACAGAGACCATTACAGAAAACTACAACCAGTCAGAATTCAGAGTTGTGTTGCCCAATTCTAATGGATATATCCTACCAAAAAAACCCCACACCTAAGGCTCAGAAAACACTGCAGAAGTGAAGGTATTAAGATTGTATGATCCAGAAATACAGGGAATTTTCTGTGAGACTATATCTCCTAATAATGTCAGAAGCTACACCCATATAGTCTCACCAACATGACTACTAAGCATGATCTGAACAAGGAACTATCATAGACATGTCAAAGTGGGTCAAAGAAAACCCATGAAGTTTCAACAGTACACAACAGGCAATCAAGGTTGCTGAAAGTGAAGAAATAGTTGGGACGAGCTCCACACTTCATTATTCAATATTAAATGTTAGCACTGATAGCGTACATACAACTACACTATTTAGACTGAGTTGGTTATATTTCGAGACTTGGCGATGGTCCCATTTTTAATTTTCCTGGTTTCTGCAGTTATTCCAGGTTATCAGGATAATGTGTGTGTGTGTGTGTGTGTGTGTGTGTGTGTGTGTGTGTGTGTCTGGAGTTAGAAAGAAAAGGGATGAAGGGTGTAATAATGTCATAATCTTACAAAGAAAGAAACGTTTTTTTTTAAAAAGACATTTGGGTGATAAAACAGTAAAATTAGTTAGGAGAGAGGCAGGCTGAGACAGGATGGAAAAATCCTATCTTTCCTGGGAATGAGCAGACATTTTCAGGAGTTTAGGATCAACTCATTTGTGCTTTGCTTGATCCTGGGCTTCCTCACGTCAGTTTCCCAATATTCTGAGCAGGGCAGGGAGTAGTGTCAATATGCAGATGACAAGCTAGAGACGGATTTGAAAGTCGGATGATTAGTTGGCTTTGCAACAGCTAAGCTCAAGAGTAACTTCTTACCTGTAGCCTTTCAATCATCAATATAAACAAGATCAGGGTGAGGCAAAATTTAGCTGACTCACTCAGGCAACATTCAGGGCAACTTCGAGAATTTTTAGATGGTTGGTTTCCTCAACTGAGGCTCACCAAGATAGCCAAGATGAATGAAGATCAATTTAAATGAATGATGACTGAGTAGGGACGACATAATGTACACACTCTTGTCAGCTGTCTTTATGAAGAAGTCTGTCTGATGCCAGAGACTGCCTATTCTCCAGTTTATTTCAGAGTAGCTCAATTAAGTATCAATTTAAATAATATAGAAATTTTACCAAATAAAAATCTCTCCTTTCTGTCAAGGGAAAAAAAAAACACACCTCTAATCCTAAATATTTAGCAATAGTTACTAAACACACAAGGTGGTAAGTGTAGCCTTCCACTGGTTGGATTGTCAGAGGGACTATTGGTGGGGCCCTGGGTTAGAGAGCATGGTGCTTTCTAAGCCTGACATGGAGACTCAAAGCCCAGTCAGGCCTGGTTTGAAGAACTGAAAGCCAAGCAATGCAATAACAAACTGAGCTTGTTTTGACATGAGGTTTTCAAGTGCATGACCACCACTGACATTTCGATGGCATTTTCAGGTTCTCTTCAAAAATCCTATAAATGTGTTGAACGCAAAGTCTGACCTTCGGCTCAAAATTCAACCGCTTAGAAGATTTATTGGGGGGGGGGTGGTTCGTATTTTCTTTCATTTGTGCTGTTCATGTTTGACTGTTTAGTTACAGCCCTTTGACTTCCCATGAAATTATTTGAGTCTGCTTATAAGATAAAGAAAGAAAGAAAGAGAGAAAGAGAGAAAGAAAAAAAGAAAGAAAGAAAGAAGGAAAGAAAGAAAGAAAGAATAATGAAGTCAGTGTGTTCATCCTTCTAGGAATAAATTGAGACACAAGCACTTCTCAGCATTATAACAGCCATGAGAAATAATGTCCCTGGATTTCCATCCCTTGCATTGAACTTCATATGGCCAATCACATTAGGGAGTATTTGAGTTGGAAATTAAATTAGAAAGTAAGGATTATTTTGACAGATTAAAAAAAGATAGTAAAATTTAGAAACATAAGGTTATAGGTCCCTAAACATTAGCTAAGAAAAAATACAATAATGTAGCTCTAATTGGAAATTAGGAAAACTAAAACACTGGACAATGCTCCTTTGAAAAAAATGACATGCTTGGATTTGCCCTGGGGCAGATAAGGATGTTGGTTATTTTCAATTGAAAAGTACCCTAATCTAATCATTCAGAAATCAACGTCTATGGGGAAACTGCTCTCTGTTCTTTTGGGAACTCAGCAGTATCAATCTATCTTGAGGTGACAGTCCAGCTGGAGTCTGAACTCTGGCAGGCAATTGGGCCAGCTAATACGTCTGGGGTACCACTTAGCGATGTCCCCATGTCCACTGCACTGTGGAGTCTGCAGCTTATCTAACTCCCTGTTGCCTCACAGATGATAAATCTCTCTCTAACAGTTGTTTTTGTGATGTCTTCTCTTTTTCTTAACCTTTCTTCTGTATTCTTTTCTGGGAGTGCAGAATTTAGTAACCTTATTTATTTGAGAATCTATGCATCTTCAAATATGTCACTTCCCACATTTTCTCTCTGCTTTTCTAAACATTAATAATGCATACCCTCCACCATCTCAGCCATCTTTTAGGTAGGCTAATCACTCTACCATTTTCATCCATTTTCTCCTCTAGGCTGAAGTTCTTGGCAATTTCAATTATTTTTTTCTTATCAAATTTCTTTTAATAACTCCATGTCAAATCTCTTAACTTTGTTAATGGATTTATGACTTTTAATCATTGTACTTTCTGTCATTGGTTTTACTCATTTATATTTAAAGACTCCCTACCTAATTTTCATGCTTTCTTCTCTTCCACTGTAGTATGGCTTTCTTGGCTCCATAATCTGCATACATATTGTTAGCATTCTGTCTAAACTCCACCCCAGAATTACCTGACAACAGCCAGGTATGCTCTGCCCCACAGTTGCCTGACAACAGCCAGGTGGGCCTGGCCCACTATAAAAGGGGCTGCTTGCCCCTCCTCTCTCTCTCTTATCTTTTGTCTCTCTCTTTCATCTCTTATCTCTTACTTTTCCCCATTCCCTTCCCTCCCTCTCTCCACGTGGTCATGGCCAGTCTCCACCTCTCTACTTCTCTACTCTCTCCCTCTCTCTGCCTTTCTCTGCCTCTATTACCTTCTTAGCTCCCTTCCCCATGCCCTAAATAAACTCTATTCTATACTATACCATCTTGTGTCTGGTGCCTCAGGGGGAAGGGATGCCTCAGCATGGGCCCACTGAGGCACACCCTTCCCCCACACACACCTTCCCTCACCCCCCCATTTATATATATCTATGTATCTGTATCTATATCTATATCTATCTATCTATCTATATATATATATATATATATATATAATTTTTATAAACACATCACATATGGTTGCTTTTGTGGTTTTTTTTTTTCATACCTCATGATTTTAGTGTGCCAAGTCACACAAGGTAGAATATTTGCTCAGAATTTTTTCATAGCTATATTTTCAATAAAGCTCTCTCTCTCCTTTTTCTCCTCCTCCTCGTTTTCTTCCACTTACTTTTTCTTCTTCTGTGAGAGATGAGCGCACAGTGGGCTTTAGAAACTTCCAAATGAAATTTTGTGGCTTGTTCCTTAACTACAGAGACTTGGAGAAATTATTGCTCAAGATTCAGGTGATATGTTAATTCACTGTAAGTCTTACATAGTCTGATGAGAAAATGTCTTATTCTACACTTGTATTCACTAAGCCTTTGTGTGACTCTGACTGGATGTATGTCTCTGTCTGTTTTTCTGACTTTCTATCTCTCTCTCTGCCTCTCTCTCTCTCTCTCTCTCTCTCTCTCTCTGTCTTTCTCTTTTATAGGTGTGTGGGGATATTACACACTGTGATTTTGAAGGAAAGTAACAATTCTCTTGGCATAAATTCCCACTTAGGACCCTGAAAGTACAAATACATGTTCATCTCCTTTCCTATGATATTTATGAATCATGTGTTATGACTTCCAGTGTAAAGTTTGTCCATGATAAAGACTGTGAGATATGCTTAGAGAGTTTGCAAGTGTTGTAGGGAGGGACTTGGGAGTTTGGGTGTAATGGATGGATAGTATCTTCTGAAACGTTGCCAAAAGGGAGGCATGTCCTTCTACTGATAGCTTTCTGAAATTAACAAATCAAGTTATCTATGCTATTAAGATTCTTCCCCCACTTATGCATGCTATCAAGATTCTTCTCGACAACACCAACACTGAAAGGTAAATCTTATAAAAAAGTTCTTTGAGATAATATCAAAGAGGAAACTGTTATTGCTGCACTATGTAATTACTGACAGCCAAGGCACAACTGAAGAATTGGACAATGGGGAAGAAGGGTCAGAAGGAACATGGATCAGGTGAACCAAAGGAAGAAGATGGTAGAATAGGTGAGATGGGAAGCTGATGTGAGGTGGCAGTTTGCTGTATGTTTACGGAGAAACTCTTGCATATCTCCTGAAGAGTTAGAAGTCAATCCAAATATCTAGTAAAGAAAGATATGTAACTCAGAGGCACAGCTAGAGCATGGACTAGGGACTAAATAATAGATCCCATCAATCAATGGCTGAGAGCTTGTCAAAAATGGATAAGTTCTGCCCTATCTTTGTGCTATTGATAGATCCTGATTCATTCATCTGATACAAAAATCCCGGATTATGTGTTAAGTTCTAGTACATACTTGAGATCAAAGTGAATTGTAGTTGAATAGTCAATTATTTATAATCTACACAAACCTAGGAAACTTCCTAGAACACTTCAACTTTCTCCTTTTTCCATTTGAAGATAGAATTAGTTTTACCTACTTTGCATGATTGAGTTAATATTAAATGATCTATGATGTAAAGCATTTGAGTTTGTCCACAGGAAGTGACTAAAAATGTTAGTTACTGTTGTAGGGTATCTGGAGAAAGACTGCTCACATAAGGGTTTAAGCCAACAAAAAGTCTTTATTAGCCAGCTTGTAACTACACTAGGCCTTCAGGGTCCCAATATAGCCCAGATCCTTTCTTAGGGTGAGCCCTTAAACACCAAAGCCATATTCTGGGTTGAAATACTCCAGGTAACAAGAACAGTTACTCAGAAGCATAACTACAGAAGCCAAAAGGCAAGTATTAAAATACTTTCCCAGAACTATAGACTTTGATGAATTCTGTCTTTGTTTTCATTTTGGCAAGTGGTACCATTTGCATGCTGATGTTTATGGACTGAATGATGCTTCTATCATGTCAGTTGTGCTAAAATCTGGGGGTCCACTAAGGGCTGCAGGCCTGTTAGAGTTACACTTTGTAAAGAAAGATAATCTGCATACATTAAACACTAAGTCCAGACCAACAAGGCCCTATTGTTCGTATAATAAAATAGTTAGAAACCATAATTTCCATAGTTTAATTATCCATTGACATTCAACAAAGATGTAATGACCATTGACAGAACTTGCTCCTTCAGTGGAGATGTGTAGGAAAACATGTGTGAATTTTAAATTCTTAAGGTTTATGGAGATAAAGAGAGGAAAGCCTCTAGAGAAGGAAGGAAAACTCTTTTCTTTCATTCTCTGATTAGGAAATGACTGTGAGAGTCCATCAAGAGTCTCAGACCCACACAGAATAAGACAGAGCCAATATATCACTCACATTAGTGAGGAATAATAGGAATGGCAGGCACTGGTAGAATATCAAATTCTGGATGCCATTGGAGCCCACATATTCCTTCTGCAGGTTTGATATTTGAGTTCATTAAATAAACCAACAGAAGACAGGTTAACAGTGAGACACTCAACAAAATTATGTAATGTTAGTTTTATGTTGATAGAGGGGCTTTTAAATTAGAGATGCAAATATCCAGGTAAGGTAGTGATAACGCTATATGCCTATTGTATAGCACCTGATAATTAGAGACTGGCTTGTCAAGAGTGAAGACAAGGTGACTGACATACTGAGACCCTGCTTCAGAAATAAAAATAAAAACAATATAGATAAAGCACATACAGAGGAATCATCTGATTTTAATATATATATATATATATATATATATATATATCAAGGCAGACATGCTGTGGGGCTAGAATGAATAGGGTACCCAACAAAGATTGACCAGGTGCTTCTTGACCTGCAGTTGTAGAATTTCATTCTTCTACACAGAAGCAGGACTCTGTGGAATTAGGGTCTTATGACCTACAGTCAGACAAGGTAGGTGAGAACTTCTTTGTGATCAACACCTCACACAGAAGGCAGAGGAAAGTCAGGAGCATTTTTTTCCTTCTTTCTATTCAATTTTTTAATTTTTATTTTATTTTTGACTGGATCCAGGAGGAAGAGGTTCTAGGTCTTATGACTACTTGTGAGGAGAGAAAGCCCCCCCCTTTTTTTTTTGCTCACTTGCTTTAGAGGAAAAAGAAGACTGAGAGAAGAGAGGGCAACAAGAGGGCAAAGAGAGAGTCTTGGCTTCTGAGGCCATTACCTTAAGGAACTGAGTGTGAGTATGACTTTGTGAGACCTTGAGACCAGTGTCTCTAGCTAAGGAGGAATTCTGCCAGTGTGTATGGGTTGATGAACAGACTTAAAGAGCAAGCATGTGCGCAGCAGCCCCTTACAAATTGTCCTCAAATGCATTAGCATCACTTCACAGAGTGTTTTCTACCTAACCTGCATCACCCTTTCACAAAAACATCTGGGAAGTTGTAACTAGAGAGTACTAATATGGTTATTCAGCAGCTGAAACTAACACATCTCTTTATATAAAATGAACTTTCAGACTTTGTCTAGTACTAAAGTTTTGATGTGTTTACATGGTTTCAAAAATTATTCATGTATACTTAAGACGCAAAATAAGGTAAAGTATTGGTATTATTAATTGGAATGAGGGCATTGATATCACTTTGTATTGTATTAATGAATTCATTGTATAAACATGTCAGAAGTTTATTTTTCTCTCATTCAGTGAAGCTCAAACATAGGCAAAGAGTTTCATTGTATATGTTGCAATGTCCTTCTCAACTCCTGTCTCTTTCTGCTTCATAATAGTCAAAGTTACCTCATAGTCCATCATTACAGCTAGGGCTCTAGCCCTTATACACTAGAAACTGAAGGGAGACGATGAAAATGTCATGTGCATTAGTTATTTTTCTATTGTGATAAACACCATGACCATGACAACTTAGAGAAGGAAGGATTTATTTGGACTTAAAATTCCAGAGAGATAAGTGTCCATCACAATGGGGAGACATGTCAGCAAGCCAAGCTGACATGGGGCAAGTGAAAGAAACTTGGGTATCCTCATGATTCTAAAGCTACCACCACACAGATGACACTCTCAAGCTCAGCTGCCAGTTGGGGATGGACCCTCTCTTGGTTGAACCACATTTGGAGTAGTTCTTGTGTTTGCTTTTTAAGAGTGGGAACGTCCTTAGACTTTTGACTTTCAGAAGTTGGAATCACAGCCAGGGTTGTTGGTAGTGGTGGTAGTGGTGGTGATGGTGGTCGGAGTGATGGTGGTGGTGGTGGTGGTGGTGGTGATGGTGGTGGTGATGGTGGTG
>JADRCH010000126.1:5742292-5768111 GCA_019843965.1 Rhynchomys soricoides | reverse complement strand
GCGGTGATGATGGTGGTGGTAATGGTGGTGGTGGTGGTGGTGGTGGTAAAGGTATTGATGATGGTGGTGATGGTAGTGGTGGTGGTGGTGGTGGTGGTAGTGGTGGTGGTAGTGGTGGTGGTGGTGGTGGCGGCAGTGGTGGTGTTGGTGGAGATTGTGGTATTGCCCTGAGGACGTGTTTTCCTTTATTTCCAGTGTTGATGCTGAGGTCACATTTTAATAGCATCATTCTTACCAATTTTAGCCTCTCTTCCACCATAAGCATTAACTGTAACATGAAGATTACTTTTTTTCTCTCAGAACTATGCATTTTATATTTCTTTTAACCCTATTTGCTATTTTTCATTAGAGAGCTGGAGAAGAGTGATTACTAATAACAAGATGGCAGAGTCAATTTGAAGCTGTCTTGAAGTTTATTTCATGAGAGAAATTAATCTACCACTTTAAAATTTAGCCTCATGCAATTTCATAGCACAAGAGTAGAAAACAGCCACATTCATTGCCTAAACGGCAAAAATGGCCCCTAGCCCAACTTCTAAAACTATTTCCTCTGAAATCTCTTGAGCTGCACTTCTTTGTACTCTCTGCCAGGTTTTTACTAAGATGTTCCAATAAGCATTGCGTACAGCATTCAACATTTTCAATCTAAACTCCTAAAATTCTTCAACACTATTCCAAAAAACTTGGCCAGGCCTATGATAGCAATAGCTTATGATCTTGGTAGCAGCGTCTGTATAGTCCTTTTTTCTAATGCTTAATAAAACACCATGAGAATGACAACATAGAGAAGGTAGATTTTAGTTGACCAATAGCTATGAGTCCGTCAGAGTATGGCAAGATGCCAGCAAGTGTAAAGCATGGTGGCAGAAGCAGGACACTGAGGGCTTGGATCATGAACTAAAACAGGAAGTAGAGAGTATGACCTAAAAGTGGAGTGAGTCCTAAAACTCTAAAAAACAGTCCCCCAGTGTCATATTTCCTTCAGCAAAGTCACACTTCCTATGACTCCCCAAAGAACACCAACAACTGGGTATTCAAATACCTAAGATAATGGAGATTTCATCCAAACTACCTTGTTATATGTTCCTATGAGATCCTATCTCCTTTAAATATCCTTTCTAAATATCATGATCAACATTTGTCCCATTTGTTATTATCCACCACCCAAGTATACTGTAGGTGATTGGAGCTTAGTATGTGATTAGCAGTGCAAATAAAATTGTAGTTCATTTGCTTAATTATTAAGGATACATTCTGAGCAAGCAACTAGCAACTTCTACCATGCCATCAAACTGAAGACAAGACTCTTTTCCATCTTTCTCCATATCTTGTTTTCTATCCATTATTTTCTTTAGTCATTCAGTCATTCAAAACCAATAAGCTTTATCTGCATAAAAATCAGTTAACACAAACACATGCATGCATGCATGCATATGCACATGCAAGCATGCATACACACACACACACACACACAGTTAATGAACCCATGGTGTTTATTTGTTCTTGAAAGTGAACAACATCTGAATAGTCTTAAAGAATTCACAAGAGAATCTAATAAAAAGAAAAGAAAGAAATCTAAATTGTTGAGAAATCAAAAGTTTTTATAATTGATAATCCTCAAGTTATGGTAGATTTACATGAGGGCAAATCCATACTCTGCAGAAAATCTTTTGAAACATTCATAAGATATTACTTACTTACTGAACAATATGTTGATCAACATGGTTTACTGTACAATGTCAGTCCTGTTGATGTGGGATGGAAGGGATAGCTCTTACTCTGGCTCGTCAAAGGTGTTCTGGTGTATCAAAGAAAGAGAAAGCCCTGAAGTCATAAACATCAAACTTCAAATTCTGAAGCAAGGCTTTTATTCAATGTGTATGATAAACTCAGTTTCCAATCAAGCCTCACAGAGTCTGGAGCCTGGTTTAATGGACAATTACCAGTTTCAAATAATCATCTCAGCTCTTCTGTCTTCCCATATGGAGTTTCCCTTTCTGCACATAAAGGCAAAAATTGGCTAGAGTTATCTATCTAATCTAAGTTGTCATCTTATACAGAATATGACAAAACAGTGAATGAAAAGATCCTTGGTTTCAGCAACATCAGGACGCAGTTTCCAGATCAGGTCCTAACTCCAGAAGTTCTAGGTTCTCTGAACCTTGAAACTTGAAGGAAAATGTTGAAGAGCTGATCCCTAGGCTTTTGAGGAATCAACAACACCAGGCTAATGTTTAGCATACAGCAGGGTTAGTATGTGGACTTTTGAGAAGGAAGGACAGTCAGGCTTGGACTCTTTTGTTTCAGGGAGCATGGCAGAACCATTTCTGGAAGAAGTAAATGAGCAAGTAAGCACAAAGGCTGGAGATTGAGACAGAAGCCAAAGGGAGAGTAGGCAGTTAACTACTAAGTAGTCCACATAAACAAGAAAGTCTGGAAAAAACCGGCTTATATTCCTTTTTTGCCTTTATTTCTGTCTTTCCAGTCCTGCTTAGACTGGCCCAGGTGATAAAGCAAAATGAATTCTGTAGAATTCTAGCATAAGCTGAAACCCAGCTTAGGAGGATGTGTTTAGAGGTATGAGTCAGTGTCTTAATGCATGGTGGTCTGTATGCTAGGCTGATGCTCACTTGTTGTGTTTTCTTAGACCTGGAATTCTAGAATAGGGCACTCACAAATGTTTTTTCTTTGCCTACTTGGTTGCAGCTGCCCTTTGGTAAAAGGATTTGCTCAGTATTGTCCCCAAAACGGAGAGTGGGAATTTTGTCTCTGAAATTACAGAAGCCACCTTCATCCCCTCTTAAACTTTACACCCGCATTTCAGTTACCATAACCTTAAACCTCACCTTCTGCTCCTTTTCCCCTTCTCTCCACCACTGTCACCCTAGATCTCATTTGACTCAGCATTCACTTGGCCAATCACAAGAGTTTTCAATTTCATCTTCTTCAATTTTTGTTCTGTCTTTTCTGGGACCTCTGAGCAATGTGGCTCAACAATCTACAAATATTAAACACCAAAACTCCAGTTTTATAACTATGCAATTTTTCAATTTAATTTTTAAGAATTTTATTCACAAATATTGTGTTTAATTAGTTCTATGCCCCCTCCTCTAACTCCTTTCATGCTCCTAACTACCTCTCAAATTAATGTCTTTGTTTTACAGATATACATACACTTCTTTCCTGTTCCTCCTATGTACGTGTACTTAGAGCTGACCACTTGAGTAGGCTAACCTGCCAGGGGGCTAATCCCTGAATAATACTGACTCACCCTCTCTTAGCAGCCACTGGTTGCCTGTAGCTCTTTATCTAGAGATGGGGCATGTAAAATTCCCCCACATCTCCCTTGTCCATGTTGATATGTTGGCTGGAGTTATGATTACGAAGTTCCTGCTTAGGAAATCATATGGTTGAGATTCATAGATGCAGCTTCCCTATTATAGCTAGAAGATGCTATTTCACAGTAATCATCCTGGTACCTCTGGCAGGTCTAGAGTAGCCACAGGTATCTCTCTGAATTTTCAGTACCAGACATAAATTGTCTCCTATTGACTGGGCCTTAAGTCCAGTTAAACAGATATGGGTTACTCCCAAACTAAAAGTGTCACTTATATATTACTGGGAATATCTCATCATGCCAGTCATTGTTATAATTCATAGGCTTTAAAGTTGGTTTTGACTACTGATTACTTTTCTCTATTGGCAGTTTGCATTACATCATGTGATACTGTAAAGGCTATTCTCTAGAGATGAGGATTCCAGGCTAGCTTCAGCTAAAGTCCTCCAGCTCCTGTGTCTGGGGTTCTCAGTAATAGTCTTAACTTCTCATTCTAGGGAGCGACCAGGGACAATAGCAAGTTCCTATATTGCTTGATGAGATTCTTGGACTCTCCTGGCAAACAACTCAGAGGAAGTATTCTTGTGCTTGGCACTACTGAGGTTTTTTTTGTTAGTCTGTGGCTCTTGGGGGAATATAATCACATCATGTATAACTTTAAAGACATAGACATTTCTTAGTCATTTTTATTTCTTCTTTTAAGGGCTATTTGTTCAGATAAATGGCCTACTATTTAATTGGGTGATTTTTTTTCTTGATTCTCTGTTGTAGTCTTTTTATATTGTGGCTATTAATCCTCTATAAGATGTATAGGTGGCAAAGAATCTCTGGTGCTCACTATGCTGCCGTTTCTTTCATTGATAGTTTCCTTTGCTGTACAGAAGCATTTTAAATTTTATGAGATTGCATTTGTCAAGTTTGGGCTTTAATTACTGATGAAATAAATTTCTATCTAGGTAGTCCTTTCTTGTGCCTATATTGTGTTAGGGTGTTACATGTTTTCTTTTAGCAGCTTCGGTATTTCATGTTTCACATTGATATATTTATATTTTAAGTAAGCTTACAAAATAATGTTTCCCAGTGGCTTTTAAAATATTCATAGTGTTATCTCTCTCTCTCTCTCTCTCTCTCTCTCTCTCTCTCTCTCTCCCTCTCTCTCTCTCTCTCTGCTACCCTTGCTTGCCTTGCCCTGTGAAGCACCTCACTCCATTTTTCTCATCTCTCTTGTGTCCTTCTACCTCTCCTCTCTGCAGCGTCTTTTCATCCCAGTCCCCTATACTCCCTGGCCTCTGGGGTTATGTGATCTACTAAAATCTAAAGATTTGGAGCTAGAATAAACAAAGAATAGAGTATATATCATATTACCTCACTCAATATAGTACTTTCTTTTTTATCCATTGACCTGCACATTTCATGATTTCATTTTTCTTAGTCTTTAATTATTATCTTCATATGTATTATTATGACCTGAGAACAAGTAACAATGCTCTAGTTGTTATATTTATTTTATATGCACGCACTGTGTTAACAGATGTGTAAAATAATACTATTGAGTATTGGTATCATACGTTCATTAGAAAGGCTCACATGCAACAAATAAGACCTGCTTCTAGAGACTCGTTTCCTCTAGTGATGTCCCACTTTCTTAAGACCCTGTTACATCCCCAAACAGTGTTTTCAGTTGAAGGCAGTATTCAAACACTTGAACATGTAGGGGACCCTCACATCTGAATAACAGCAGGAACTTTGCAGATGGAACAACAGAACATTGCAATACATGAAGTCCCACATGGTAATGGATTCTAGATTGGGGGGGAGGGTAGAATTCTGTGTGCCTACCTACAACTCACCTTTAAGCACGTGCTCTTTCTCTCTACACCCATCAATCCCTTGAATAGAGAAAAGGGGTCTATAACCAGAGGGTGATCCTTACGCTTCTGCTTGATGCTTTTAAAAAAGTAGTTTTAAAAATATTTAAACACCCAGAAAGTCACGAGCTTGAAGCTGAAATGTTGGTGGCTGGGCTTTCATGTTAAACAAAGAGCAGCTGGGAATAGAAGTCACTGAATTGCACTCCAGTGTTTATTAGGCTGCGGAGTATAGCACTGAGCTTTATCCAAACAATAAAAGTCATGCTGGGCTTGATGATAGCATCCCAATATATTGCACAGTTGTATTCTACAATTGCATTTTCTCCCCTACCTCTGAAATAATGAGTGACTGACATTGTTAACTAACCTGCTGCAAACTTTATTGAGAATTAAACTATCTTTTCTATTTTTGCAATTTTCCTCATTTGCAGATCCATTTCCAGATGTACTCAAAGACAATTATCATATTTGTCACCTGCTAAGGGTTCCTAAGAGCAGAAGCCAGCCTCCACCCTCAAAGCTCTCTTGTAAACAAGGTTGCAGGCTCCTTAAAGGCACATACCTTGCATCTCAAGCCTAGCTTCAAACCTTGGCATTGGTAATGATATTAGTTCTAAAGTATTTCTCATAATAATCTGCAAAAAGCTTAAGACATCAACAAAGTCTGTTCCTACATTAATACTCATGAAACCCCAAAATTAGAATGGGAAAGGAGCTTTGTTTACTATAGAGGAGGAAAAACAAGACAAACTTTAAAGGGAATTTAACAAGCATTGTACACTCTATTAGAAATATGAACCAATGTTAGTTCAAACACCTTTAAAATAAACCAGAGGGGGAAAATAAGCAAAATTTAAGAGGGAAACAAACTGAAGCATAAATGCCAAGCTGTCATGGGGAGAGAGGACAGAGTTAATGAGAAGGGTACAGTTCAATAGTTCCAAGTCATTTGGGCTATGCTATAACAATTTCTCAGAACATCCAAAGTACCAGTGAATAGATTCTGGAATTTGATAAATTATTCATAATGTATCTTAAAGTTATTTTTTATTCATTTTCCCATACAATTTTGCCTTCATATTTTGTTTTTATTTTTTATCCTGTTGAAAATAGATTATATCTCCCACATAATATATTCTAATTTTTGTCTCCCCTCCCTCTACTCCTCCCAGTTCAGTTCTTCCCCACTTCCCCTCCCGTCTAAATCTACCCCTATCTCATAAGAAAACAAACAGGCTTCTAAGGGATAATAATGAAATACAATACAAAGGGACAGTAGGAAAATAAAATATAATAAGACAGAACAAAAACTAACATGTCAGAATAAGATATAACAAAACAAACAGAAGAAAATAGGTATGGATCCAAAGATTCACTCATTCACACACTTAAGACTAACATAAAAACATCAACCTGAAAGCCATAATATATACCCAAAGTATCTGTTGGGTGAAAAAAAAAAAAAAAGAAAGTCAATAAAATGAAATAAGGTAAAAGTAATAAAATAAAATAAAGAAGAAAAACTCTGACATTACATGAGACAAGAAACCTACAAAGGTGCTATTGGGTTTGATTTCTGCTGGTTCTCTACTGGTGGGCATGCAGCCTACACATGAGAGTATTTAGTTTCCTTAATGAAATCTTCTTGGAGAGAACACAATTTTAATTTGAAAGTGGTTTTTATTTTCATTTGGGAGGAATTTGTGGGTTAGGGATAAGGGCATGTGTCTACTTTTCCTTTCAGTCTTAGAATCCATCTGGTGTAGATGTGTCCAGGGCTTGTTTCCTTGGTATCCTCCATCCTCTCTGGCTCTTAAACTCTTCCCAGGCAGGATTGCATTGTGGATCAAAGGGCTTGTGACTGGGTTAGTGTTTATGTTTCACTTTTGGTAGCCTGTATAATACCTTCTTGTATCAAAGACATAGGGGCACATAAGGGAAAGGCTCAATGTAGGCACCAGCTTGATTTCTCCCTGTTCAATAAATTGTGTAGGTGTTGACTTCAGCAGTGTTCCCTTGCTGTCAATTTGTCGATAACAACAATAGCCTGGGTTGTTTGAGAGTTCCCACAGTACTCCTTTAGCCAACAACTCAATTAGATGAAACACATTCTAAGTACTGAAGTTTCATTTGGTGAGGAAAAATGTCCGGTTGAGGCTTTACTTCCTCCATTATTTGGCGATTTCATTTAGATCACCTTTGTGTATGGATGTATATCATAGGAAGCTTCACTGTATTAGGTTCCCATACTACCCGTCAAATGACCCTTAGCTTTGCTTCTGCCCCTGTATTCCTTCCCTCTTCTCTACTCCTCCCCAATGATCCTTCTATTCAAGTAATCCTCCATACATCCATACCTATATATTCTATTTCCCTTTAGAAGGGAGATCTGTCTGTACCTCTTGTTCCCTTACTCTATACTTAACCTTTGTGATTCTATGGATTGGTTGCTTAGTCATCATTGACTTAAGAACTAATGTTCATATTTAAGTGAATACAAATCATATTTGATTTTATGGTCTACGCTTCTTTACTCGGGATGACTTTTTCTAGTTCTATCTATTTACTTATGCATTTCATTTTTAAGGGTTACGTGATACTCCACTGTGTAAATGTAACACAATTTCTTATCCATTTATCTGTTTTGAGACATCTAGGTTATATTCAATATCTGAATGCTATGAAAAAGCAATAATGAACATATTTGAGAAAGAATGTGTTTTTCTCTGTGGTGGGATGAAGCATCGTTTAAATATATGTGAAAGAGTGGTACAGCTAGATGAAGTAAATAGAATTTTATCTTATAAAGGAACCATCATGCTTATTTTCATAGTATTTAATCAGTTTCAGTCCTACCAGCAATGGATGAGTGTTTCCCTTACTCCATATCCTCACCAACATCCTTAGATATTGTGAGGGGTTCAGGATGAAATCTCAAAGTAGTTTTGATTTGTATTTCTCTGGTCACTAAGGATGTTGGACATTGAAGCACTTCTCAGTATTTAATTTTTCTCTTTTGAGTATTCTGTTTGTATCTATACCATATTTTTAAGTGGTTTATTTGTTTTCATTATATCTGGGGTGTTTTAGTTCTTTATAAAATTTAGATATTAACTCTTATCAGGTGCATAGTTGGTAAAAATCTTTTCTTATTCTGTCAGAATGGCAGGGCCCTTTGCTGTGCAGAAGCTTTTCAGTTCAAAAGGCCAGTGTGTATTTCTGGCTTCTTTATTAAAATATCGGCTATCCATGGGTATGTGGATTTATTTCTGGGTCTCCAGTTTAATTTTATTGATTGCTATGTCTTGTCTGATTTTATGCCAACACCATGCTGTTTTTATTACTATAACTCTGTAATACAAATTGAAATCAGAGTTGGTGATATGTCTAGCAATTCTTTATTACTTAGATTTTTTTTAAGCTATCCTGTTTTTGTTTTATTTTGTTTTGTTTTTTAGTGTGCGCACACACACACACACACACACACACACACACACACACATACACATGCCTATATGAAGCTTCAAATTGCCCTTTCAAAGTCTGTGAACTATTAAGGAGATTACATTGAATCTGTAGTCTTCTTTTGGTAGGATGGCCATTTATACTGAATGAAAACAAATACATATCATGTCCAAATTCATGGGATACTATGAAAATGCTTCTAAGAGGCAAGTTCACAGGACTAAGTTCCTACATAAAACTTGGGGAGATTTTATACTAATAACTTAATAGCACACTTGAAAGTTTTAGAACAAAAGAAGAAGTCACACCCCACATGAGTAGACAACAAGAAATCGAACTTTGGAATAAAATCAATAGAATAGAAACAAATAAAAAACAATATTAAGAATCATTGAAACAAAGAATTAGTTCTTTGAAAAATATCAGTAAGATTGACAAACCTTTAGCCAAATTAACTAAAAGACAAAGAGAAAAGATCCAAATTAACAAGATTAGAGATGAATAGGAGGATATAAGAACAGACAGCAAAGAAATCTAAAGAATCATGAAGTACTTTAAAAACTGTACTCCTCCCCATTGGAAAACTTCAAGTTTGTACATCACTTTTTCTATACAAACCACTTACCAAAGTTAAACTAAGATCAGATAAGCAATTTGAACAGACCTGTATCTCCTAGTGAAATAGAAGCATCCATTAAAAGTCTTCTAACCAAAAATAGCCCAGGGCTAGATGGTCTTAGTGCAGAATTCTTCTAGACTTTCAAAGAAGAGGTAGTTTCAATACTCTTCAAATTATTGCACAATATAAAAACAGCAGTAATATTGTCCAATTAATTTAACATAGCCACAGTAACTCTAGTACCCAAACCATATAAAAACCCAACAAAGAAAGAGAACTACAGATACCATTTTCCCCTTACATAGATAAAAAATTTCTCAATAAAATACTTGAAAGCAAAATCCAGCAACATATCAAAAAGGTCAACCACCATGATCAAGTATAATCCATCCTAGAGATATAGGGATGGCTCAACACATGTAAAGGTATAATGTAAGCCGTGATATAAACAAACTAAAAGACAAAATGACACAATTATCTCATTAGATACAGAAAAGGCTCTTCACAAGATTTAACACCCCGTTATGATTGAAAAATGTCTTGGAGAGATTAAGGTGCCACAAGTCACATACCTCAACATAATAAAGCCCATTGCTAACATCAATTTAAATGTAGAAAATCTCAAAGCATTTCCACTGAAATCAGGAACAAGACAAAGGTATCCTCTCTCTGAATACCTATGCAATGTAGTACATGAAGTCTTAGCTAGAGTGTCTTAGTTAGTTAGAAGTCTTAGTTAGAGTCTTAGCAAGTGAGGGAGATCAAGGGGATCAAAGTTGGAAAGGAAGAAGTAAAAGTAACTTTACTTGTAGATGATGTAACAGTATACATAACTGAGCTTAAAATTTCTACTGAGAAACTCATAAAATTGATGACTTTCAGCAAAGTAGCTGAATATAAAATTAACTCACAAAACTCACAAGGGATAACATTTTAAAAGGGGTGATAACATTTGAAATGTAAATAAAATAACAAATAAAAAGTGAAAATTAAAATTAAAAAATTAAAGGTACATTTAGACAATGAAATAAATCAGTAACCTTCCTATATACAAATGGCAAACAGACTGAGAAAGAAATCAAGAAAGTAACACCCTTCACAGTAGTGTCAAGTAATATAAAATATCTTCGGATAACTCTAGCCAAGACAGTGAAGATTTGTAAGATAGAATTTTAAGACACTGAAGAAAGAACTTGAAGAAGATATCAGAAGAGTGAAAGATCATCACACTCATGGATTGGTAGACTTCATTTGGAAAAAAAATTCACTATCTTACCTTAAAGGATGTTCTTATACAATCTATTTACTTCTTTTCATCTCTTCATTATTTATCAATTACTAGCTCATTTTGCTATCCACAGTATACAGCTATATTTTATAGTTTTTATTTTTTTGGCATTTTATTTTTAAACATGGCAATATTTTATAATATGCATTTCAACAAAAGTGACAGAAAATAAACAATTGTTAGTAACCTACATCAAATAATGTGTTGTATCTATGTTGCACCAGAAAATACCAAGAATATTCTATTTTTGCTACGAAAATATCCTAAATTTATGTGATTTGAGGCTAGTGTTTCATAGATCACAGAAAAAAAAAGGTATGCCTTATTTTGTTTCAGTGTCCGACTATATTGAGTAATATATTATTTTGAGTCTCTCCAGTGCTTGAAAGACTTTGACAAATATACAAATATTGTTGAAAATGGATGAACAATCTAAGAGAGTCTTCAGAAGCTCTTGAAATTTGAACTTAACCTTCGACTAGAAGTAAAGTTAAAGTTCATTTTGCCTGACAGCTTTTCCTCTACATCCTTCCCCCGCTTTCTCTTCCTTCTCCTCTTTTCACTTTTGCTCCTTATAAGTATCCTCTAACTGAGTTGAGTTTGGTAGATTCCTGAAGTCCTATGTAAGGAAAAACAACCCTATTTGTTGCAGCAAAAGCTTGTGGTCATGTTCAATGGCAGCTGATAGGAAGGAGCTACCCAGACCAGAGTCACTCCCATGGAAGCCCCCAAAGACCTGCCCTTACTTATCTACTTCCACCAGCCCAGCACCAAGTCTTGTGATTCCAAAACCTTCAAAATACCACAACACTTAGTGATCAAGCACTTAAAACAGGAACCGGCAGGGGACATACATTTCAGATTCTAGCCATAAAATGCTATAAAATACCTTATTGAAAATTTAACATATCCTTTCCTCTTACTCTAACACTTAAGAACTTTGCCTTGACAACTTGATCTTATGCAGGATTACAACCCTGCTATGTTGACCCAAAGTCTCTTCATTTAGATGTTCCTTATGTATCCCATTTTCATTGTTCTTAGTAAGGCAAAGAAAAGTTGATATAAATAATGTCCACTTAAGGGAGAAGGGTCACTCACAGATGTGGTGCCGTCACAACTGAACATGCTTTCACCTAAACAAACACTAGAAAAACCATATGGCATCAAGTGATTTGAGAGTTAAATTATGTCAATAATATTTCACAAACTCTTAGTCTTTCATTGTAAATTAGTCCATAGATTAGGTTTACATCTCTCAAAAATTAATCTACTCATTTTAATATGCAAATTAATTATGTAATTATCTTCCCTGGGTTATTAACTGTAAATATCTGAGGAGTGTCTCTTTCTAGTGTATAAGATCATTAAGATTTTGGTTTTTGTTTGTTTTGTTTTGTTTTGTTTTAGACCAGTGGTTCTCAACCTGAGGTTTGTAAAACCTTTGGATGTTGAACAATTTTTTCACAGGGGTTTAACTAAGATCATTTCAAAACACAAATATTTACATTATCATTTGTAACAGTAGCAAATTTACAGTGAAGTAAAAACAAAAATAATTTTATGGTTTAGGTTCACCACAACATAAGGAACTGTATTAAAGGTCACACTATTAGAAAGGTTGAGAACCACTGTTTTAAACCATCTTGCTACACAGCTTAGATGGGTCTTAGACCAGAAATCCTCCAGCAACCCAAAAGCTGAGATCACAGGGCTGTCTACACCACCATGCCTGAAAATACTTTATTTTTTATTATACTTTTCCATAAGTAATCATTTTTATTCCAGAATTTCCAAGGATATTTTGGACAATGGTCATTTTTGCTACTTTTGTGTTATTATGACTAAAATAAATGAGTGTGACTTACAATAGGACTTATTTCTTTTCCTTATGTGTTTAGAGATGTTGATACAACTTGGTGGTGGAAAAGGTTCTTAGTTCTTATAGATATGGCAAATAGAAGGAGAGATGAGATTCTTTCAAACTTTTGTCCTTACATTTTTCTAGTATTTTATTTTTATTAATATGTCTTAATTAATTCTTTTAGCATGCATATAATGTTTTTTGACCGATTCATCCCTTAATTCTTACCTAACTATCCCAGATTTAAACCCCACATCCATACCTTCTCCCAAGCTTGTGTCCTTTTTAAATGATCCATTGAATCCTATTTGTGCCCATTATACTTGAGATGGGAGTCCATCCACTTGATATGATTGACCTACCTTGGATAGTCCTCTAGAAGAAAATGGGTTCTCCATCCCTGTCAGTAGCTTCTCGCCCATGGGTCAGGACTCATGTCCTTCAGTATTTTCTTGAAGTATGCATGTTCAAGGTCACAGATTTTATAATTTCCCACTGTCAAATACTGAAATGTATACTTTATGTCCTTTTGTGTTCCAAGTAATTGATTGAACTAGACAAGACAACTATTGATGACCATCCAATCAAGACATAAACATGCCAAGCACTAAACAGGCTGGGACTAGACCTTGTTCTGGAAATGATGCCTTTGTTTCTGTGTAATCAAATTTTATTGCCAGAATAGATTTTTCCTTCGTGCATTAAGGAAGAAGCTACAAGAGTTTAGACTTGGTTACAGCTATGCCATCATAATTGCTCTGTGCTTTATGACATATCCTCTTGCCCTGAAGCACCAGACTCCCCCAGATTTACAATGGCTAAATTGAACTGTGAATTAAGCTATCACTACACTAGATCTTAAAGACAAGACTAGGAAACAATCAGCCTGAGGCAATGGGTCTTTAGGTATTATGAGATCTGCCTCACATATAAAAGAACTGGGGTCAAGTTCCACCACCATAAAAATATACATATATGTGTTTGATCTTCATCTATTTCCTGAGATAATAGCGAAATTGTTGAAATCTGAAGTAACAATATTGACTGATAGCTAATAGATTGTAGTGATTTATGCAGCCTTTCATCTAGTTTCAGCCCCGTCTCCAACTTTATATCTGAGTTACATAGAGTGCTGCTAGAACACCACTAGTCAATTCCATACAACTGCTTCATGGCATTATTGGGACCTGATCTAAGACTACTCCCTCCTTTACCTAGGTTTGCTTTCTGTACCATGAGGTCATAGTTACCAGACAGAGATACTTTCAAAGTTATGAGGCTAGCCAACCAATTTCTGACTGGAATTTATGCCCATGCCAAAAGTTGAATCTCATACCTTGTACCATAATTAATTCAAGATGTTATAACTAAACAGGTCATCGGCCTTAGGGGAGCTTCGAATACTATTATTCTTCTAAATGGACATAACATTTAACAAATGCATAATGACTAATCATTATAGCCATAGATTAAAGCATCTTTTAACTTTCATCAGGCAAGCTTCTTTTTGCAGTAGATTGCGATTAGCATAGAGACCTGTAAAGGCTCAGTGTTCCGAGAAAAAGAGAGTAGAGTGCTCAGCATCTGTATTACTCTACATACATTCTCCCAAGACTCTGAGATCTAAGATCATTGCAGACAAGGGGGAAGAAATAGAGCCAAAGCCAGTGGATGACTACAAGGAAATATTTTCAGGTTATAGCAGGAGAGTCATACATATGAACTGTCAGTAGTTGTGACCATATGAATAAGACCCATGGAAGCTCAGCTCAAACCAGAACAAATCCCAGGATAGAGAAGGGAAGTTGCTATTATATGTGGAGCTGGGGAAACATGGAACTGATCAGGGAGCAGGCTCTGAGCAAGAGTGGGGTCAAGGTGTGTCCAAAACCCGGAAATCTCATTCTGAGAGTGGCAGGAGTAGAACTGTACCCCTCACCCCTGGCCTGTATGTCCCAGCACGCATAGCCCTGTGTCCCAACTTTTGCTCCACCAGAGACAAGGTTAGCCAAGTAGCCAGGTTAAATTTCTTCTCCCCTTATAAAGTCATGTCCACCAGCGCTTGAAATTCCTCCTTATGCAAATGAGGTATCCCCAGCACCCTGGCTCCTGCCAATGGTGAATACCAATCACAATCTCCCTTGTTCACCCCGCAAAGATTTAAACAGTGCTTGACCTCCCCCATTAAGATGAGCTATCTCACTGGAGCTGCCTCCCAAGAGTCTATTCTTGCCCTGCCACCTGGGGTCATTTAGCTGCTAGCTGTCACACCTTACTTTCCCTCCCAGGGTCCACCAGTTGTGATCCACAGTGATCATGATCATGCTGCTCAAGGCAGGGAAGTAGAGCCTGAACAGCAATTTAGTCATTTCCCTAGCTGAGTAGCTATTGGCAATTGATAGCTGTTGGTAAAGAGAGAGTCAGGGTTTTGTAAATGTATGGTCCCAGATAGGTAGACCATGCTGTAGTGTAAAACCATATGTCTAAGTATGTAGGAGTATCACAGATTGGAATCAATGGTTTTAAAAAAGAAAAGAGGACAAAACTTTGCTGGATAAAGAAAGAGGGGAGAACATCTGGGATGAGTGAAGGACAGAGGTAAATGTGAGCAAATACATTGTGTGAAATTCTTAACAAACTAACAAGAAAAAACAAAGAGATTGAGAGACCTAGGAATACTTAATCCAACATGAGATGTCTCCATCAAACTCCTCATTTCAGGGTTCAGGAAGTTGAGAAAGAGGAAGAAGAAAGGTTGTAAAAAGCCAGGAAGAATCAAGAACACCAAGAAAACAAGGCCTACAAAGCATATGCACATAATATAAGTCCCAGAGACCCTAGTGTCATGCACAAGGTCTGTACAAGTCTAAGTCAAACAGGGTACAAGTTCTGAGAGAAGTACACACAAGCCCAGACGCTATTTCCTTTTGATAATGGTTTGCAAATGAAACACTAGTTCACTCCAACAAATTTTACTGGATATACAATTCAATCTTAAGAGCTGGTGCCATGCCTAACAGTTGATGACCCACAGAAAACAAACTCAATTGTGGTTTGGGAGGTTCTTTTGTTTCATAATACTTTGTCAGGGATTTTACTTTTATTTATTTATATTTTTACCTTGTATGTTCTTTGTGTATATATTAAGGTTGCTAGTTTAGTGTTTTTAAGGGATTTCTGTGTGCTAACATTTCTGTGTGAGCATTTCTTGTAATTCTTTCATTGGTTCTTTTTCTTCTGCATATGTGTCTGTTTTGTTGTATTCTTGTTTGTTTTTATTTTACCATATTGTTGTTGGTGTTGCTGCTGCTGCTGTTATTACTATTATATGCCCATTTGGATTCATATGTGTTTGCTGGGGTATGAATTCGGATGGACAGAAGTGGAGAGGATCTGGGAGAAGTTTCATTGTGGGAGAGAAAACCATACTCAGAATATATTGTATAAAAGAATTTATTCTTAACAAAAAAACAAAATAGAGGCTAAAGAGATAGCTTATGAGTCAAAAAAATTGCTGTTCTTGCAGACAATCTCAGACTGGTTCCTAGCAAATATGTTAAGAAGTTAGCCAATGTAATATGCAGATTAAAATTGAACCATGGGCTAGAGTAATGGCTCAGCAATAAATAGCATCTGTTGCTCTTGCAGAGGGCATTGTTCCAGTTCCCAATAGCCACACGATAGCTTACAACCATTCATAACTCCAGTTCCAGGGAATCTCACACCCTCTTCTGACCTCTGCCAGCACCAAATAGACACATACCTACTTGCAGACAAAACACTTTAGTACACAAAACAACATAAGTCTAAAAATGGTTTTAATTAAACTTTACCAGTACACTGAAGCATGTATCTTCTACATTGTGATATAACTGGTATTCTCAATTATCCAGGGTATGTAGTATACAGTTGTATGAATGAAGCCATCAAATATATTAACTCCTATACATATATCCAACACACAGTAGTGTCTATCAATCATAAGACATGTATCAATGTATGAAGTATCCATGTCCTTAAGTTTCCAGTTCCCTTACTTTTTGGCTTAACGCTTTATACAAATATGGTTCATGCATCCTTCTATGATTTTTTAAAAATCTAGCATTCATGTGATT
The DNA here is from genome assembly GCA_019843965.1 of Rhynchomys soricoides. Lineage (NCBI taxonomy): Eukaryota > Metazoa > Chordata > Mammalia > Rodentia > Muridae > Rhynchomys > Rhynchomys soricoides. Next base: position 5,751,552 of record JADRCH010000126.1, on the reverse strand, counting down.
TAACTGATACTTATTTGTATTCTCTTTATCCTTCTTAGGCACTAAAACAATAAAATCTTATGTGTACATGTAACAATATATGAGTAAATCTTGCTTACATGTTTTTGCTTTACAAACATGACTACTAAAATGTTTTTAGATGCACAAGTGTGACACACTGTTGGAGACAGATGTCTAAAAATTTCTTTGCCCATGGGTATGCACGAGCATCTTCAAGGTGCTAAGTGGTGGAAAACATTAAATTTATATTTAATCATTTACAAATTCACGAATAACATATCAAATACAAAATTCTTAAATGTAGTGAATAAAGTGGTGTCTTTGTTGACAGATTGTCTTCATTTCCTTGGCTGAGACTTAAGCTTAAGTAGCCATTTTTATTCCATTGCCAAGAAGTAAGAGATTTACACCATTTATATCTCTAGTTCTTTTTGTCTGTTTGCTGATGATCATCCCCTCACAAGAGATCTGTAGTTCTGAGATTCAAAACTCCTTCTCTTTACTATTATATTATTAATAAAATGATTCATTTTATTAAAACAAGCCTGGTAGTTTTCCTATAGCATTATTATATAATTTAAAACACAAAAAAACTAGATAATATCTCAGTTAAGTGCAATTATATTCAATTATCCTGTACTTTACAGGCTATGTGTTTGGATGATACAGGTTTAGTTTTTTATCAGTGGCCTGACATAAAAACAACATTAGAATTTTCATATAACTGAAGAGAACATCATGTGATGGATTACAATTCTATGCATTTAGGTATATGTATAGGGATCAATATATTTTATAACTTAAACATATTTCACACATAAAAGTATATACAGTATATACTTAATAATTGAGGAAAGTAGATATATCATAAAGCAGAAGATGTATGCTTTAGTGTTAATGGCAAACTTTAATAAAAATCTTTCATAGAATTATTTTATTTTGTTGCATATGTACTTTGCCTGCATGTAGGCATGCGCACCACTTGCATATCTGTGTCAGCAGAGGATGTCATATTCCCTGGAACTGGAGTTGTGGATAGTTGCTAGCTATCATGTGGCTACTGGGAACTAAACTCATACACTCTGTAGGAGCAACAAATGCTTTTGATTGCTGAACCATCACTCCAGTCCGAGGTTTGATTTAACATAGATAAAATTCTCTGTAGTGTAAGAGAACTGTCACATATCTACATCTCTGTTTCCAGATACAAAAATGTCTTAAATTTATTTTCATTAAGCCTTGTAGATTACAGAACAAATAAATTGAAACAATATTGTATAAAAATCTTTGTGATTTACAGACTGTTGTATATACACCATGAATTCATTTTCAAATAAAAAATTAGAATATTTAAACAATTTTTATATGCATGAATATGCCTGATATCTTGTTAAGATAATTTAAACCATAATACATACTATTAGGGAGAACCTGTACAACTGATTAGGGAAATCATACATCTTCATTTTGGGTTCTTTTGTGATTTTTTTCACTGTTTTTTAAAAAGATGTATTTATTTTATTTTATGTGTTTGTGTGATTTGCAGGCACAAATATATGCATAGTTCATGAATGCCTGGTCTTGCAGAGGTTAGACTAACATGTTGAATAAGCAGTAACTGGAGTTACAGATGATTGTGGGTCACCATGGAGATGCCCAGAACTGAACCCACACATCCTCCAAGAGAGCAAAATTCCTCTTAATCATTGAGCCACCTTCTAGCACCATGTATCCATGTTGAAATTAAAAGGCTCCAGAGAAACAAAATCAATTGGATAGATAAAGAGTTAGATATTTATCCACACATATATGCACACAAATACATATATATGTATATTTATATCTTATATGAGGAACTTATGTGTGTATACACACACACACACACACACACACACACACACACATATATATATATATATATATATATATATATATATATATTTCTAACTCTTATATGACATGTGACTTTATTTGTACATAGATATGAATGTAGGCATCATATACATGTATTATGAACTAGCTGCACGATTTTTGGAGCTGGAGTAGCTCAGAAATCTTCAGCCCAGATGCCAGGAGAAGTGATAAAGCCATTTTCAGATCTTAAAGGTAGCAGAACTTGAAACTGCCTCAAAATTCAAGCACAGCAGAGGGAAGAGCCCTCTTTGGTTCATCCTTTTGTTCAGTGGCTTGGATGAGTCCCAGTCATACTGATAAGTGCCTCTGTGTTACTGAGCACATTAATTTAGATGTCAGTCTCATCTATAAACATCATCATAGGCACACTGAGAATATTGGACCAAGAACTTTTACACCTGTGACAAAACCCAACTGTTACATAAAACTAAACATTGTGGTGTCTTCTCTAAGTGAAAGTATCGACATTGTGTGTGATATTTAGAAGGAAGCTGAAGGTAATCTATAAAAGGGTAGCCTCCTGAGATGGACACTTGTGTTCTGAGCTGACTCTGACTTCATTTTAAGGTGACTTCCTTAAATTATTTCTTGGTTCTTTGTACCCCTTACCTAATAATAATAGCAACTCCACAGGATTCTTTTGATGATTATATTATTTGATTCATTTTAAGGTCTTGAAGCTATGTGCCATACTTGAAAAATTTTATTTTTATGACATGTATTCCAAAGTTTTGATGTAGACTGATAACCCCTGCCCCACCAGTTACCCCATGTAAAAGGGGCAATACTGGAGGTCCTGTGTGGGAAAAGGGTGATACCAGAAGGTGCTATGGGCCTTGCAGAAGAGTCTTAAAGACGAGCCCTAGGTCCCAGGAAGCACATCCTTGAAGAGAGCTGTAGCACTTCAGTCTTCTGCTTCTTTAGTAGGTACTTTGTCAGGAGAGTACATTGTCCCTTCACATGTTCCCTCTGTAATATGATGCCTCATAGAACCAAAGCAAAAGAACTCCCTCAACTATGCATGCAACCTATAGATGGAGAGAGGTCAATAAGGAGGCATAAATAAACATCTGGCCTACACACACATGTGAACTGTACCCAAACACATGTCACACAAACACACACACATACATAACCAGAAGCATGCATACATTCTGCATACACTAAAAAAGACCCCAATATGTGTTTACAGACACACAATTTTGTGTGTAATGTGTGCATGTGTCTTAGATCTTGACTTAAGGGTGTGTATATGGTGTTTATTTTGCTCTTCACTATACAGTACAGTGTGCTTGAAAATGTTCCCAGTTAAGACTAAAATAAGTTGCATCTTCTGTGTATAGATGTTTGATAAGAATAAACATCTCTGTGCAAACATTAAATACATGCTGTCAGGCATAAAAACATGGAAAGTTATATATATATATATATATATATCTTGCATGCTCAGTTTAAAATATAAAATGCCAGAGTATATATACAAAATATCATTTTCAAAATGTTAATTCTAGAGTGTGATCAAAAATATAGTTTACTGTTTGTGCTATTTGAAATATTCTCTGACTTCTCAGTGGGAAGCTAATTTTGCTCTTATCAGACAAGTATAAGATCTCAGTGAGAAATAAAAATATCAATCAATAATCAGATCTATATAATTAAATATAAAAGATAAACTCAAGGAAAGTCTTCAGGATAAGAGAGAGGAAAATTGGAGAGAAATGTAGTCATTTTATAAGATGTTCAACATCCATAGAACAGGAGCTATAGAAGAAGACAGACAGAGAGGAAGTAAGGACAGATACATCACAGTGCAAGAACAAATGCTGTCCCCTCACCTGAGTTCACCAAATATGAAGGTCTTATTGATATGGAGATACATAGTAGCAAGTTCTTTAAACACAGAATGGATGGACAGAGATTCATACACAATTTGATTCACATGGTCTCTGCCTAAACTTAACACCAAATTATTGTTATTGGTATTACTTTGACTGTAGGTAGAACCCAAAGCTTTGAGAACACTGGCAATAGCTGCATCAATCAGCTATGCTTCCAGCCTTTCAAGTTAAAACTGATAAACTGAAAGCTTGTTCTCAGTGCTACTTCCTCCTACATTGCAGTGAAAGACAGCAAGAATTGATAAGGACAAGAAAGAGAAAAGGCCAAGGGAAAGGTTATTAAGAATTGGTGAGTAGTAGCTGACATAGGAGGTTATAAAATACCTAAACTGTGCCTGGAGTTGAGTCCTGAGGAGAAACCACATGGCTGGTATTACTACTATACACTGTAGCGGTAGCAGAAGTAACAAACACAAAACGTCATACCCAGTGAGAAATCTGAAAAGAAGGTATACCTATCAAGTAAAACACAGCAATTAAAAATGGAAATGAAGTAAATTTTTAAGATTAAAATTGTTATGGTAGAAAAAAAATTCAAGAGAGGCATCAAAAAATGAAGCTGTTGATATTTCTCAAATCTACAAAGCAGAGCATATGAACAAATGTTAAATTTCCTCACAAGAAACCCATGACCAAACAGAAGACATTCCTCATGAAATAAAGAGAGAAAACCATGAGGGGAAATTACCAAAAGGAAAGATCCTAATAATAGGTCTGACAATTGAAAGGTTGAATGCTTTTTTTCTTTTCAACACTCTTTGAGAATCCTTCAGAATTTCCTAGAAATCTAATATAAAGAGATCTCCCCAAGGATGCCCTCCAATATGCAGCCATTGAGAAATGCATACTCTTGTTGGAGATGCATACTCCACCAATGGAGCTGGAGTCACTGTGCAGGAAGTAGTCAGTTGAGACAATCCTCAAGCCATGAGAAGGAGTCAGTGTGCAGGGGGTAGAAATGAAAGTATTCAGTTACCTGGGGTGTTTGCTTAAATTGCCAGAAGCTTGACTTTTCTTTCTATGAGTTTGAACCCTATACTTGTGGTAGGTGGCAGGTAGGCACATGAAACAGTATTAAGGAGAAAGGAATCAAGTTGAGGAAGGCACACAGTAAAATGCAATAGAATATTAACTGTGCATAATTCTTACCAGTAAATATTGATAAAATGTTGAGCTTATAGTTATGAGTAGTAGTGTAGCTTCTTCTTTTTGGAAGAGGGAAGAGTAAACACTGCATTTTAAGTACAGAGAACAGAGTGTACACGTATTCATCAAACAGCACAATATTAAACATAGATGTAATATGCATACTATTACAGAATCAAATTTTAGGAAAATAAATCTATAGTAAATGTCCAACTATCTAAGATACTTTTACCATGAAACTATCTCAGTGCATGCCACTGGCTGTGATTTGAAAACATAACAGAAAGATCATGTGTGAAAGTAATAATCTCAGAGTAACTAAAATTGGTTATGTCAGTACTGTGATTTGTAAATTTTATCTTCAATGAACTTTACATATTTATTCATGCAGAATAGTTTTTTACAAGTTTGTTCTTTGACCTTTTCATACATTCACCAACATTCTGCTTGCTCTTACCCCTGCTGTTCTTCATGTTTCTCCATCCCTTCTCACACTCCCTTCCCTATATTAGTTTTCCAGATTTGCATAATTTTGTTTTCCTTTGAGACATTTGAGTTTAGCCAAGGAAAACTGTGTGCTATTCTTGGGTCTGAAATTCTCCAGTAGAGCCCACCAATAATCACTCAGTTTATGGCAATGATGACTCTGTAATCCCTTAATCTATCTGTGGTCACCTGCTTAGTAGAGGAGGGTAGACAGAGCCTATTGAGCTCTTCCCAGATCTCTATGATTGTCTTTTGAGAGGCCTGCTGTTATTCAGACAACTCTATTGAGATCTTAATTGCTTTGGTGGTATCAAACCCCAAAGGTAGCATTCTGTAGCCTATTTTTCTATCTTCAAAAACCCAGAAATAAACTTACCCAGCTATAGACTCTTGATTTTTTACAAAGAAGCCAAAACCATATAATAGAAAAAAGAAAGCATGTTCAACAAATGGTTCTGGTCTAACTGGATGACTACATGTAGTAGAATACAAACAGATCCATATTTATCACCCTTCACAAAACTCAAATCCAAGTAAATCACGGACCTCAACATAAAACCAGATATACTAAATCTCATAGAAGTAGCAAATAGCCTTGAATGCACTGGCACGGGAGATAATTTCCTGAGCATAAACACAAATTTAAACCTCCTACTCTCAAATTCAGAATGCATTGTAGAAGAATAGCAAAAAGATGGAAGTGTCCATTGATCAACCTGTCTGTTTCCATATCAGTACCATGCAGTTTTATCACTACTTCTCTGCAGTGTAGTTTGAGGTCAAGGATGGTGATTCCTCTAGAATCTTTTGTTGTTCAGGAGTGTTTTGGCTATCTTGGGCTTTTTGGGTTTTTTGTTTTTGTTTTTGTTTTTTTGGTTTTGTTTTGTTTTGTTTTGTTTTTGTTTTGTTTTTTTTTTGTTTTTTGTTTTTTCATATGAAGTAGAAAACTGCTCTTTCAAGATCTGTGAAAATTGTGTTAGAATTTTAATGGGAATTGCATTAAATTTGTACATTGCTTTTGGTAAGATGGGCCATTTTCACTGTTAATTTTACCTATGCATGAACATGGGAGATCTTTCCATCTTCTGTTATCTTCTTTAATTCCATGCCTCACAGACTTGAAGTTCTGGTCATACAGATATTTCATTTGCTTGGTTAGAGTTACACCAAGATATTTTATATTATTTGTGGCTATTTTGAAGGGTGTTGTTCCCCTAATTTCTTTATCTGCCCATTTATCATTTGTATAAAGGAAGATTATGGATTTCTTTGAGTTAATTTTATACCAACCACTTTGCTGAAGTTGTTTATAAGCTGTAGGAGTTCTCTGGTAGAATTTTGGTGATTGTTTATATATACTATTCTATCATCTGCAAAACAAATAGTGATACCCTGATTTCTTCCTTTATAATTTGTATCCCCTTGATCTCCTTTTGTTATCTTATTGCTCTATCTAAGACTCTAGTCAAGTACTATATTGAATAGATAGAGAGAGAATGGGCAACCTTGTCTTGTCCCTGATTTTAGTGGGATTGCTTCAAGTTTCTCTCCATTCAATTTATGTTGGCTATTATCTTGTTGTATATTGCTTTTATTGTGTCTAGGTATGTGCCTCGAATCCCTGATTTCTCCAAGAATTTTAACATGAAGGGGTGTTGGATTTTGTCAAAGGTTTTTCAGCATCTAATGGGATGATCATGTGATCTTTTTTGCTTCAGTTTTTTTATATAGTGGATTAAGATGAACCCTCCCTGCATCCCTGGGATGAAGCCTACTTGTTTGTGGTGAATGATGTTTTTATATGTTCCTGGATTAAGTTTAAGGTTTAGATTGCACAAATGTTCATAAACAAAATTAGTCTGAAGTTCTGTTTCTTTGTTTGCTTTTTGTGCGGCTTAGGTATCAGGGCAATTGTGGCTTCACAGAATAAATTATGTAGTGTTCCTTTTGTTTCTATTTTGTGGAATAAATTGAGGAGTATTAATATTAGCTCTTCTTTGAATATCTGGTAGAATTTTACATTAAATCATCTGGCCCTGGAATTTTGTTTTTGGTTGGGAGACTTGTAACAACTGCTTCTTTTTCATTAGGGGTTATGGGACTATTTAGATAGTTCATCTGATCTTGAGTTATACCAATGGTTCAGGCTGTAAGAGCAACAATTGATAAATGGGACCTCACGAACCTAAAAAGCTTCTGTAAGGCAAAAGACACCCTCAATAGGACAAAATGGCAGCCTACAGATTGGAAAAAGCTCTTCACTAACCCTATATCTGAGAGAGGGCTAATATCCAAATGATTTAAAGAACTCAAGAAGTTAGATAAACCAAATAACCCAACTAAAAGATGGGGTACATTGCTAAAATAAATTCTCAACAGAGGAATTCCTAATGGGTGAGAAGCTCTAAAAGAAATGTTCAAAGTTCTTAATCATTAAGGAAATGTAAATAAACTGATCCTGAGATTCCACCTTACACTAATCAGAATGGCTAAGATCAAAAACTCAAGTGAAGGCATATGCTGGTGAGGATGTGGTAAAAGGCGAACTCTCCTCTGTTCTTAGTGGGGTTGCAAACTTGTACAAACACTCTGGAAATCAACCTTATAGTTTCTCAGAAAATTGGAAATAGTTCTACCTAAACACCCAGGTTTCAGAGACTGAGATGGGGGAGGCTCCTGGGAGTCAATGTAGGTAACTTCAGTCAAGATGCCTAACAGTGGGCATATGGAACCTGAAGGGGCCACCTCCTATAGCTAGGAAGGACCACCAGTGGAGGGATAAGGAAACCAATCCACCCACAAAACGTTCAACCCAAAATTTGTGCTATATAAAGAAAATTCATGGACAAAGTTGGAGCAGAGACTGGAGGAATGGCCAACCAATAACTGGCCCAATTTGAAACTCATATCATGGGCAAACACCAATCCCTGCCATTATTAATTATACTCTGCTATGCTTATAGACAGAAGCCTAGCATAACTGCCCTCTGAGAGAGGCTCTGCTCAGCATCTGACTAACACAGATGCAGATTCCCACAGCCAAATGTTTGACAAAGGTTAGCAACTCCTATGGAACAGGTGGAGGAAAGATTGAAGTCTCTGAGGGGTGGGAACCCCAGTAGAAGACCTACAAAGTAAACTAACCTGACCTCTGGGAGCTATCAGAGACTGAACTACTCACCAAAGAACACACAGACTGGAACAAGGCTCCTGGCACATATGTAGCAGATGTGCAGCTCAGTCTCCATGTGGGGCTCCCAACAGCTGGAGCGGAGACTCTCCTTAAGGCTGTAGGCTGATTGTGGTATCTGTTCCCCAACAAGGCTGCCTTGTCTAGCCTCAGTGGGAGAGGATGTGCCTAATCTGGCAGGGACTTTATATGCCAGGGTGGGAGGATAGCGTGGAAGGGGGGAGGTTCACCTCTCAGAAGTGAAGGAGATGTGGAGACGGTCTCTGTGAGAGGGGGACTGAGAAGACAGCATTTGGGATGTAAATAAATTAATAATTATAAAAACATAAAAACAAATTCTTGTTTATAGCTGAGCACTCAATTTTAACTTATTTTAACAGCTATAGTACTCATACATCCCTTACTTCACCTCAATTCATCTCCAAGTGGGGTTTCTCTGGTTAATGTTGAGAGTAGCATTATTTTTGGGTACAAAACTAAATAAATAGAAGATAATATTACCAGCTCAGCTAAATAATATTAGTAGATTCCTACATGGGGCCTAATACTTCCCCACACATGGATATATATATATATATATATATATATATATATATATATATATATGTGTGTGTGTGTGTGTGTGT